>ML832337.1:0-22771 GCA_009831015.1 Picea engelmannii | reverse complement strand
ATTTTTAAATGATCTTGAAACATAGGATGAAACTCTACTTAGGATTGGTTTCCCTTTTTAAGGAGATTGAAACAAAGGATGAAACTTTTCTTAGTATTGGTTTCATTTCTTAACGAGACTAAAATAAAGGATGAAATTGTGCTCGGGGTTGGTTTCATTTTTAAATGAGCTTGTAACAGAGGATGAGATTGTGCTCATGGTTGGTTTCATTTTTAAATGAGATTGAAATAGAGGATGAAATTGTGACCGAGATTGGTTTAATTTTTTAAAGATCTTGAAATAAAGCATTAAATTTTACTCGGTATTGGTTTCATTTTTTAACAAGCTTTAAACTAAAAATGAACTATGCTCGGAATGAAACCCATCGACAGGTTTCCTCCCAACATGATTTTCATAGGTTGGTAGTTTGAGTGATACCCATTGGTGGGTTTTTTCCCAACATGATGTCCAGAGATTGGTACTTTTCCCCCAACATGATTGGTAGAAGTTAGCAGCTCAAATCTAACATGATGTCTAGAATCTAGAGGGATGCCTCCCAAGATTCATTTTATCTTCAAAATCTTCTTCTACACTAGATTAGACTCCTGGATACTAATAGGAATAGGTTCACCAAAGAGGGAGGAGGAAAGAGGATCAACTGACATGGGTGGATGAAATGAAGGTTCAACTACTAGGTCTAGTGGAAGACTTGATTCATTTGGAGGGGGGTCTATTTCATTTTTTAACATGCTTGACAAATACAATGAACTTTGTTCATGGTTATCTGTTTCATTTTTTTAAAATATTGACAGTGAAAGAGAACTATGCTGATGGTTATCTATTTATTTTTTAAGAAGATTGACATAGAAAGAAAACTATCCTCATGGTTCATGATCATGGCTTCCATGAGGTCTTCATTGGATGAAAGAACAATTCTCTGAAAGGAGTTTAAATCAATAGACTCAATAGGGATATTGGGGGAAATATTAGTCTCCAAATATCCTATTGAAGGGTTCACCATGTCAACTACCAAATCAAATGCTAAAAAACTCAATCATATAGTGAGAAGGTCCTTCTAATTAGTAGTTGAAGGCATGGGATGTGATTCCATATAATTAACTTGTGGCGACAGGGATATCACTTTCATATAAGGAACAGTCAAGGAAGTCAGTTGGTCAGCAGTCAAATTAGTAGTAATGAAAAAATTTGGTCAATGGTCATAATGTTTCCATTATGATGGAAATAGATCACTCGAAAAAGTATGGACACAATTTCTTTCATACTATAAACATAGTCCCACCCAAGGAGTAAATTAAGTTCCAAGGGTATTTGGACTACCATAAAATGAATATAGATAGTTTTCCCTCGTAAGGTGATGGAAAGTCAAGGAAGGATCTCTAAAGGTTCAATGGATCTTCTACTAAAACCCAATATATAATTGGTAATCAAAACAAGATGAGAAAAAAATATAGCTTGGCAAGCGGTTGAGGATAGAATACTAACATAAGCACCTTCGTCAACATCAGTGTGATGTATGGTTGTATTGTGAACTTGCACAATGATTTAGAAGTGCACGCAAGATGGAAGACAAGGCTCTACCAGTCTATTCCAGTAAAATAAAATGACATCAGTACTTGGATGGGGTTCCATTAAACCAGGTAAAATTCCCCCTTCACGGGAGAAATATGAAGTGACCGGAAAAAGCCGAGTGATATCCACTTCACTTTCCAAGTGAATAGTGGGATTGACCGACGATTGTATTGGAACAACCACTTCATCAACCAACACTTGGTTAGACTCATGCGAAGCAGTTGGAGGTTGTTGTTGAGAAACAACAATGTCTTCCAATTTTTTTTAATCTTCATCCATATGAGGGAAAAGGTAAGTGCGGTGAATTTTCCTTCATAACCAACAAGGAATCCTGACTTTACCCTTTTTTCCCCAACCTAATGATCATTTTTGATGGGTTGTCACTAGCATGACCTGTAGCAGTTGGAGACATGGGTTGTTGAGAACACGTGGAAAACACTTCTAAGACCTTTGGAATACTAGGGAAATGTTTAAGAAGGTGTGTTACAAGAGAATCCCCCTGCAGACAAGTGGATTTATTCTTGGATACTAGACTGCTATGACCAAGACCAAAAAGTTTTATTGTGGACACTGACATTCCTTTTCATGAAGCTAAACTATTCAAAGAAGAAGAAGGAAGAAGGGTAAATACCTTTTACTGAAGTTTGTCCTTGCTCAATCTAGGATGATCTTAATCTCCAAGTTCTTCATAAGGTCCTGCAATATAATGAGAAACAACAAAAAATCATACTTCCTACTCTACCATGATTATCTTCATAATGGATCTATAACATAAGCAATTTCATGAAACATACACAAACTTTAAAGGAAACAGGCCAAGCATAGATTTATATTAATGAAAACAAAGTGAAATGCTTACAACCATAGATGTAGGTGCATCATCTTCACCAAACTCTCTTTGTCCACAACCTTGCTCAAATAATCCACACATAAAATGATGATGCTTAAATGATATCTCCCTTATGAGATCATAAGTTTGATGCTTTACAATGTCTCCATCCATTATTTCACCATGAGAAGGCCTCCTTATATAAGCTTGGAGAGACCCAACAACCTTAGATATTCATGGGATAGGTTAAAGATCCTCCTCCATCAGTTTTGGATCCTCCCTAAGATGTAGCCTTGACCTCATATCCGAATCGAACCAACTCCAGAGATGAGGGGGATTTATCCTTGATTTTCCTTAACAACCCAAAATTTGGTGAAAAAGGCGAGAGCTTCCCCAAAAGGGTGCACACAGCATGGGAACGCTCCCCCAAAGAAGTCCAGGGAGCACTGGCACTCCCTGACAATGGGTAGTGGAGCACTGCCCTCCAAAAATTATTTTTGAGTGGTTTTTTCCATGGTAAAAGATTTATACTCTTAATCAAATGTTTTCTCCTTCTTCAACTAGTCTTTGAAGGTGTCATAAGTGTCCCTATGATTTCATTAGAGACACGACATGGGTGAGATGGCAGTATGATTTTTGCAACACTTGCGACACTTGTGGGCAAAATGCAACATTTGTGACACTAATCATGACAATAATAGGTCATCATTAAAGTGAGTAATTTTTATGTGTAACAGATTGTCCCCCAAAGTGTGAAGTTAGAATATGGAAACTGATGACCGAAGTACTTTGTAGAATTTTTAGAGAAAGGGTATGGACTCGGAGAACCTGGCAGAAGCTATACATAACCATCAATCAAATATTATGACATGTTTCAAACCCAAGGTAGACATACCTATGCTTGGGTGATAAAGACTTTCAATGTATGGCTGCCATAAGATACAATGAAGATACAATTTCAATCTATACTTCCATGATATGAACTAGTCGTAGCCACAAAAAATACACAGTGGATATACGATATGACAAGACATAGCCACAGACCAATACAAAGTGGATCTATGTGAGAGTATATGTGTCAATGTTCAAGAGAAACTTCGTTGCATCTTGGGCAAAGTACATACAAGAGTGTTGACTCAACCCAGGGTATTCTTACTGATCTCGATGTAGAATGAATATAACCATGTGAATAGAGAACCTGATGTCGAACATGGCAGAAACCACTTGATTATCGATCAATGAGGTCAACCATTAACATGTGTGAGGGAAATCACCATTGATGTCAATGATTCCCAAGGTAATCTAGTACATTCCAAAGAATGTGAATGGATGAGTTGAATTTGAAAATTTATAGAATCATCTGATCAGAGGTCAGTGATGTAAACCCATTTTCAGATGTGAGGAGGCTTGCCATTGAAGCATGCAAGTCCCAAGGTACTAACTGGTTTGTAATTCTAGCTCCTAGATAATGTGATGAGGTCGATACGAATATACTCATCACAGGAGGGCCTTGATGTATCCCCCATCAATGACATGAAACTGACACAGATATGTAAATTGGTATATCAAATGAACATGGAATTACATGGGTATTAAAACAAGATGTTTGTGATGGCTGACTCTTCAGGCAAATACGTCCCTTGAACAGTGAGGCACAATAGCAGAAACATGACATAGACCAAAACATGATGATGTAGTGGATACTGTGACTTTTGTGAGGTGACCCAAAGGAGTAAAGAAAATCAAAGAATTGGTTCAGTGCAGAGGTTCAGTGGATTAAAATGTATACAAAGACAAAGTGTTGTGTTCAAGGACGAACGTAAGAGTTATTGGTAATGTTCTGAAAAATTGCTTGGCTTGCAACCTTCAAACTTTTCCCCCATTCAGATAGACAAGATCATATTTTTTATTTAACGAGCTTGAGGAGGGTAACACATGCTCGATATAACTCACCTTCGGTAAGTCCATCTTCCTTTCTTTAATGAACTCGAAGAAGTAAGGGTTCGGTCCTGTATGGGCCCTTCAATGTATGATTGTTTAACGAGTCTAGAGAAGGTAAACTCGGTGATTTTTCATGTTTAGAGAGTCTGAAAAGAACTTAAAGATGACTCCAGTGTTGTCATTTTCCATAATGCTACTCTCACAAGGTTGAAAAAGAGATAAATTATCACTCGAAAGATTCTCTTTCAAACCTTTTAACGAGTGTGAAAGGAAGCAAGATCACTCGGAATGTTTTCATGTTTAGAGAGTCTAAAAAGAGCTTAAAGGAGACTCCAGGGGGTTCATTTTTCATATTACCTTTATGAGTCCGAAAAAGTGATAAAAGTATACTTGGTTACATTCTCATGTTTTTGCGAGCATGAGAAAGAACAAAGACTAAGCTTGATATTGGTTTCATTTTTACACAATCTTGAAACAAAATTAAACTGTGCTTGTAAATTCCCAGCGTAAATTCCAAAGGTTGGGATACCCATGCATGGTTGGTACTTTGTCACTAGGTTGAAAAGCTAGTGTATTAACTATAGAATGATAATCAAAGTCTGGAGACATGCCCCCTAAGCTTCAATTCATTCACCCACATTGAGCTTGTCACCATTTTCTGTACTAGATGGAGAAAAAGGATAAGGGTGGATGAAATGAAGGTTCAAAAGCGAGACCTAACAAAGGAATCGACTCATAGGGAGAGGTGACTGTTTCATTTTTTAACTATCTTGACACAAGAAAAGAACTATGCTCAAGGCTTCGAGCTAAATCCCCATATTTCTATTTCATATTTTAATGAGCTTTCCATAGAAAAGTAAAAACTATACTCGTAGCTTTTGTTTAATTTTTTAACGAGCTTGCCACAGAGAAGAGAAACTATGCTCATAGCTTCTGTTTCATTTTTTAACGATCTTGTTACAGAGAGGAAAACTATGCTCATGAATTCTTCTTGATCACGGCTTCCAAGAAGATAACGCTTTGGAAGGACACCATGTCAAGGGACTAAACTTAGTCATGGCTTCCAAGAGATCTTCACTAGATGAAAGAAGAATTCTCTAGAAGGAACACATGTCGAGGGTCGTGATAGGGATAAGGAGATCACCCTATCAACTACTAGATCCAAGTCATCTAAATTTGAAGTCATGGGAGACAACGCCACATTATTGACCTGTGGCAGGGGTGATACTGACTGCATATAATAAATTTTTAGGGAGGTCATTGGATTGATGGTCAAGTCGAGGCCAACAAATGAAAGTTGATCGATAGTCACCATTCTTCCATTGTGCGGGAAAAATATCACACAGAAAAAAGTGGACACAATATCTTTTAGGGCATAGACATAATCTCGCCCAAGGAGTAAATTGAAATCCAAGGGGTCCTCGACTACCATAACATCAATAAAGACAATTTTCCCTCCCAAAGTTACAGGAAACTGTTGAAGAATCCCTAAAGGGTGACTGGTCCTTCTGTTAAAAGTGAACAGAGTCTAGGTAACCGACACAAGATGAGGATAACCCAAATATTTATAAGAAATAGAGGACAAAATACTAACGGATGAACCTTCATCTATCAATGCATGAGGAACGTCCCGACCGCAAACCTGTACTGTAATCTTGAAGGGAATGTGAGAGGGAAGACGAGGTCTAGTTAGAACACCCCAATAAAAAATGGGCCTCATTAATTGGAGGGGGTTTCACGAGATAAGGATGAATTCCCCCAGCATGGTAGAGTTTGTATCAATGAGAAAAAAGTGGGCATAATTGGGTTTACTCTCTAGAGGGAGATTAGGATCGACCGATGGTGGAACTAGATCGACCATTGTGGAACTCTTCAGAGGAAGAGTGGGATTGATCGATGATCTAACCGAAGAAACCACTTTGGCACTCCTCAATGCAGGAGTGGAATCGACCGATGATCTAACCGGAGAAACCATTTTGGCACTCCTCAATGGACGAGTGGGATTGACCAATGGTGGAACCAGATCAACCACTTTGGTTTAACTCTTTTGATGGAGAGAGGGGTTGATCGATGGTAGAACTTGATCAAATACTTGGGTTTGTGGTTCAATTGAGGAGGAAAATAGATTGACCACTTGATCAACCAGACTGACAGAGGATGGAACCAGATTGACCAGTCCCTCAACTAACGATGGGTTGGGGGAAATCTTACGAAAACCTTTTGGAATTTGAATCTTTTCCAAAAGAGAAGAAGCCTCGTCCATACGAGGTCAAAGGTGAGAATAATGATCACCTTCGCATAACATGCAAATAAATTTGACACTTGTCTTCTTCTTACCAATCGTAATGTCACTAGTTGATGGGGCATCACTAGAATGTCTAGCAAGGGTCGATGATGTGGAGGACCACATTTCTATGACCTTGGGAAGACCAGGGAAATCCCGCAGAAAGTGTTCACCCTTACAAAGAATACAAGGGAATTTGGGTTTCAGATTCTTCATTTTAATCTTGTTGACCTCATCAACACTCCCAATACTATTAACAATAGTTGGTTTCTTAGATACAATGTCTAACGTAGTTGGAGTCTTGGTCCTTTTTGGGTTCTTCTTCTTCTTCTCTTTCTGTTTCTTCTTCTTCTTATCAAATTGGATACTTTATTTTTATATTTCACTAAGAGAAGAAGGAGAAATGGAAGGAGACCTGATGGGAGAAGAAGGAGAAAAGTCGACATGAGGTTGATGTGTGAGTGGTGTGCTTACATCTGAAGCACCTTTTTCATTCTCAATTACTGGAGTGGAAAACAACCATACTGGTAACCCAATTGTGATACCTATAAGGCTCAAAGTAGCAATGGAAGGGGGACCAAAATTTCTGTATGAAGGAAAGAAAAAGGTTTCCCCTGGCAAAGTGGTTCCTTCATTGGTCATTCTGGGAACCGACGCCATAAAAAATAAAGATCCAACCTACATTATGCTATGGAGAACAAATAACACACGCTAAAAATCTAGTAAGAAAACAAGAAAACAAAACCTTCTCACAATGAGCACACTAGTTGGTGATGAAATCCATCATCGTGAGAACAAAGTAAGAAGGGGTTGAGATAGAGCGAGTGAAAAAGTTACATTGATGACCTACTTAATGGGCTTACACCTTGGTACAAGATCCCACACATAATCGTGGGTATACCCTCCAAGGAGCCCGAGTGAGTTTGGCCAACGTTGATTCTAGGTACCGTGAAGACTTTCCCCTCCACAGTCACCTTGTGTAAAGACCCTAAAGACATAGGCCACTAAGGTTACCAACTACAACAATGATGCCTGGGGAAATATTTGACAGTCCGATCCATGCGCAAGGGAAGGGTATCTAGACTGAAATCAACTTGAAAGGCTTCCACTCATCATTGTGGGTATACATTCAAGCGACCCCCATAAGAAGCACAATCTCTACACAAAGAACAACAAAGTAGGGTGAGTAACTCTGCGAGTCTTAATGCGACGTTAGGTTTGACACTTGTGTGAGAAGGGCCTCCCAGGAAAAAATGTAGAAATTGGATTTCACTGCTCCCTAACACAAGATCCTAGGTTTGTTTACAGCTTTGGAAATTTATCTTTCACACCTATTCCAAAGCCCTACAACTAAACTAATGTAGGTTTCCTACCAGAAAATGTAAAAATGTCTAATCAATTTTAGTTTAGCGCTTTATTTTTAAGGCAGTTGTTACTCAAAAGGAAAATGACGTGGACAATACGGTTGTTTGACCGACTCAAAATTTATGCAAAGAGATGAAGATGAAATATTTTCATTTTGATGAAATCTATGCTACGAGAAGGAGAAAACATTCATCATTCCAGATGCACAATGTCCCAAAATGCCAAAAAACATGAAATTACGCTGCCTCAAATGAAAGCTAGTTTCATGACCCTAAAGAAAGAATTCATTTATCTTATTTGTTTGATTATTATGTATATAAAAAGTAAATACAAAACTGTTAATGCTCCACTACTTTCAATCAAGAGAAAGAGTCTTATGCAGATGCATAAGACACGAAGCAAAAGGGCTACAAACAAAGTATGCACTCAAGGTTGTGAGGTATGAAGGAAATAAAGTAAAAGCTTGTTTCGATAAACAAGAAAACCATCAAGGATTCTACAACCAATCAAGCATTCAAGGAACACAATAAAATGAAAAGAAGAATACAAGAAATGATAGGGAAAAAGAGAAGCCACTCAATACTATCCCGACAAGAACACAACTAGAAAAGGTAAATCCACATTTATGAAAGAGATTTCAAGCTCCAATCAAGAAAAAAGAGAGTGAAAATAATTAAAAAACATCAAAAACCAATCCACACAACTTCAGAAACCAACCACAAAGTTTGGGTAAATATCTCTGCAAAACAGGCTGCAAAAGACTGAGCAAAAGAAAGAAAAAATCCTAAAAAAAGAGACTAGTGCTCCCCTAGAAGGGTGCACAGAGTGTTTCAATGCCCCTAAGACACTCTAGGGGAGTTTTGGTGCTCTGGTATTTCCTACAAAGGGACAATGAGCCACCCAGAAATTTAAAAACCAGTCAAAAAAATGAAGAAAAATTCACCCAAAATGCATAAAAATTGGTGAAATTGCTAGTGAAGGTAGAAGACGGCTAATGGATGATGAAAAACCGGGAATTTATTGGGAAAATACCTCAAAGATAAAATTCAGTAGTTCATATATATATTAGTTTCCTTACAATAACTTTCATACCATCGGATAAAGGAGAAAGCAGTAAATCGACTCTAAATCTCGAAAGAAGAAGATTGACTCAAAGTAAAGAAGAAAGAGATGTCACAAACCCAAACAAAGAATCATGAATTCTTAGAAATTAAGGTGTTGGAGACCCAAACAAGGATACACTGAGGTTTCTAAGAACTCTGAGCAAGTGCACACAACAAAAAAAATGGACTCAGAGACCAATTCCCAAGAAGATTTTCCTCAAAAAAAGGGAAAGGCTTTGGTGTCAAGGGCACTAGAATGTTGCAATGCTTTGTGGAAGATTTCCAGGGAGTGACACCACTCTTGTAACAGAGGCAAGAGAGTGTTATCCTCTCAAACTTTAGAAAAATGCCCAAAAATGCAAAATTTCAAGCAAATTCAGAAATCCAAAGTGTTTGGGATGAAGTAAGGATCCAATCAAAACACCTAATAATGAAAGACACGGTATGGAGAAGATCTAAAAGTGATAAAAGGCCAAAAAAATACCTAGGAAATGAATCAAAACTCAAATTTACTCCCCAGAGGAGTCACCAATTTGTGTTACAGGAGAATCCCCCTGTAGACAAGTGGATTTCCTCTTGGATACTAGACCCCTATGACCAAGACATAAAAGTGCTATTGTGGACACTGGAATTCCTTTTCATGAAGCTAAACTATTCAAAGAAGAAGAAGGAAGAAGGGTAAATACCTTTTACCAACGTTTATCCTTGCTCGATCCAAGCTAATCTTGATCTCCAAGTTATTCAGAAGGTCCTGCAATATAATGAGAAACAACAAGACATACTTCCTAATATACCATGATTAGCTTCATAGTGGATCTATAAAAGCAAAAATTTCATGAAACGTACACAAAATTTAAAGGAAACAATCAAAGCATAGATTTATATTAATGAAAACAAAGAGAAATGCTTACATCCATAGATGTAGGTGCATCATCTTAACCAAGCTCTCTTTGTCCAGACCCTTTCTCAAATAATCCACACACAGAATGATGATTCTTCAATGATATCTCCCTTATGAGATCATAAGTTTGATTGTTTACAATGTCTCCATCCATTATTTCACTGTGATAAGGCTTCCTTATATAAGCTTGGAGAGACCCAACCACCTTAGAGATTCATGCGATAGGTTGAGGATCCTCCTCCATTAGTTTTTGATCCTCCCTAAGATGCAGCCTTGACCTTAGATCCAAATCAAACCAAATCCAGAGATGAGGGGGATTTATCCCTGATTTTCCTCAACAACCCAAAATTTGTTGAAAAAGGACAGTGCTCCCCCAACAAGGTGCACAAATCATTGGAACACTCCCCCAAAGAAGGCCCAGGAGAAATCACACTCCCTGGTAGTGGGTAGAGGAGCGTTGCCCTCCAAAAATGATTTTTGAGTGGTTTTTTCCATGGTGAAAGTTTTGTACTCTTAATCAAATGTTTTCTCCTTCTTCAACTAATCTTTGAAGTTGTCATAAGTGTCCCTTTGAATTTGTTAGAGACACGACATGGAAGATATGGAAGTATGATGTTCGCGACACTTGTGATACTTGTACACAAAATGTGACATTTGCGACACTAGTCATGACATCAATAGGTCATCATTAAAGTGAGTAATTTTTATGGGTAACAAGGTGGTCACCCTTTCAAATCTTGCAAGTTAATTTGGGCTTGAAACCTATTTTGGCTGAATTTTCAATATTATCATCCTTGGTGATAATGGTTGATTGATTGCCCCCTTACTTATTTTTCTTCTTGTTGTTCTTCATTTTCTTGTTCCTCTTATTTTTCTAGTTACTATCATCAGGGATTTCACCAAGCGAAGAAGAAGAAAGGGAAGAAGATGCAATGGGTGAAGAAATAAAAGGGTCAATAAGAGGTTTATGTTCTTTCTATAGAGAACTTGTTTGAGTAGAAAATGGGGCATTTGAGACCATGAGAGTGGAAAATAACCATACTGGTAACCCCATGGTGAAACCAAGAAGATTCAAAGTAACAATATAGGGAGGACTATCATTTCCAAAACAAGAAAAAACATAAGGTTCCTCATGAAAATGATCCCCTTGGGTTGTATGATCAGGAGTTGTCTCCATAGATATGGATTAAATCTAAGGTCTATTAAGCATCAAAGAGATATAACTACCAAAGTACCTGTGAGAGAAGAGAAACCAAACAATTCCCTTATGATAAGGAGAAAGGAATTAAGGATCTTACGAAGATGGGAGATGAGTCCATCAACAAAGAAATGAGTAATAGTTAAGATAATATTCACACAACAATCTCCCAAAGTGCAAGTAAGAGCTCATGGGAAAATACCCTCTCAGTGCATTGAAGCATAGATCGAACATTTTTCATAGGTACCATAAGGAATCCCCCTTGGAGTCACTTCCATGGAATCCTGGGAGAGGTTACTATGTTTACCAATTCATAATGAATGACTGGGGGGGTATAGTGATGCAAATCCCCTACCTTAGCAGGGTCTGCCGACCTCCCAGTCAAATATCATTCCAATTCTCTCCCTCGATATGGACTAGCTCTTTGATTCCCTACTCGAATCCCACTCCTTATTAAACTCTTCCTGCATGAACATGCACTAGGCGCGAGCCTCCACTCCACATGATCAATTGGCATGACCACATGCCTACGCAAAAGGCGTTTTGGGACTTCTACGTATGAGCCAACCCTGACTCCTCGACTCCTGAAACTCCGAAAAGGGCTTAACAGATGTTAGCTCCCTTCCTTATCTCTGCTCATGTGAACATAGACTATGACCTGGGGTCCATCCTTTGACCTCTTCAGGATTTCATGTATCAGGAACTCCCAATACAATTCACCTCCATTCTTCCGACTCCCAAAATTCCAATATTTTGGACCGCCAAATCGACTGTCCTGATTTCCCCCGTGATCGAATGACTCAGATATCCTTTTTGTGTATCGGGACTTCACGTATTGTGAAGTTGGGAGACTTCTCACCTTGGTCTTCTAATCCCTGGTATCCTAAAATTCTCCCTGGACAACCGATGGTCCATGCTTTCTCCTTGATAGGAGACTACCTTAAAATTGTGAATTCAGACCTTGCAAGTTCCCACAAGTCATATCGTTGACTTCTCCAATGTGTGAGTCATCAAAATGTTTATTTGCTGCCACATGTCTCTCCCGATGGATAGTCCCAATGATTATGGGACTTCCTGACTTGGAAAATCCTCTCTCCTGTGCAACTCCAAAGGGTTAAACCTCATACATTACCTTTGGATCCAACGGTTGTTGGTACACACACTTTCAGATCTAACGACAGAGATTTTTTTCCTCCTACGCTCACTTCTCTTTGTCTGGGCATGGGTTCCAATGGTCCAGATATTTTCCTCTGCTCGATCCAATGGTAGTTGTCACTCCTCCTCCTAATCTTTTGATTTCTCACTCTGAAACCTTGAATGATTTTTGAATCTCTACAACTCTTTGCAGGATCCTTGCACACTATTGTGCTATCCTTTCTAATCTTTTCTTGGGCTTGGACCTCGAAGTGTCTTGGCATATTTCTCCTTTCTGTTGGAACTTTTTGCGCAAAAGCACTATTCCTTGTGATCTTATGAACTTGAAACAGTTCGCTCTGCACGTACTCCTTGCAAAAGTCCTCCCTCTAGAGTATTCAACAACTTTATTTTCCTCCTTGATCCTCAATTTATTGGACCTCAAAGGTCTCTGTCCCTTTCTCTCCTCGAAGGGATATAATTTCCCTCCTGGAAAATTCCACTCAAGCACGCCTTGTTGAGCCTATACAGTGTTCAAAAAATCTGTGAGTGTCTTCTCTTAGACACTTCTCTTCTCATAGAACTCGAAACATAGTTCCTTCATCCAGTCCTTGCACATGTTGAATGCCCATCTGGAAGAGCTTCATAGAATCCTCAATAGTTCTATCTTCTCTTTGTGTCATCCTCTCCACAGTCTTTCATCCAAGGATTTCAGTAACCTTGACGTTTTCCTTTGAGTTTATTATTTCTATGGTGTTCCCTCCTCACACTTCTTTTCCTGAATTCAACACATAACTAAAATGTTTACACTTTCACTGGCTCATAGAGTCCTCAACACTCTGTCATGCAATCACTTGCATTAAGCCACAAAGAACCGAGACTAAAATCATAAAACTCTCAGACAAAGAATTATGCCTATCCCTGTAGATGGAACCTATCACATACATCTACATCATATGCATATAAACACATAAAATACATTCATTCAAAATACACATAAACACGTAAATATTCTCATGTAGGAAAAACTGCTCTTTGTATTAATCTCAGAATTACTGTTTACAATGTGTACAAAATCTCGTACTACAACAAGTCTCGACTTTCCTCTTTTCTCTCCAATCTATCTTCTAATATATCTGCCTCTCTCCCCAATGAATCTAGATACAAATATATTTTCTACCAAAAGGGGATCCTCGAGCTCTTCCCTCGAAGCTACCTACTCTCATTAATTTACAATTAATTACATTCAATGGTTGTCTAGTCCATATCGGATCAACTAGCGTGATCACATGCCTACACAAAAGGAGTTTTGGGACTTCTACGTATGAGACAACCTTGAATCCCATACCACATGATGTATACCCCCTACCTCGGCAGCGTTTGCTGACCTCCTGATCAAAGATCATTCCAATTCTCTCCCTCGAGCTGGACTAGCTCTTCGATTCCCTACTGGAGTCCCATGAAAAAATATCCACAGGTACTTATGAAACTTCACCCACAAGAACATGCACTAGGCGCAAGCCTTCACTCCACATGATGAACTGGCATGATCACACACCTACACAAAAGGCATTTCAAGACTTCTACGTATGAGCCAACATTAACTCGTCGACTCCAGAAACTATGAAAAGGGCTTAACAGATGTTATGTCCCTTCCTTATCTTCACTCATGTGACCATTGAATGTGACCTGGGGTTCGTCCTTTGAGCGCGTCAGGATTTCACATATCAGGAACTCCTGATGCGATTCACCTCCGTTCTCTCGACTCTCGAAATTTTGATATTTCAAAGTGCCAAATCGACAGTCCTGATTTTCCCCGCTATCTGACAGCTCAGATCTCTTTTTCATGCATCGAAACTTTGCGTATCATGAAGTCAAAAGAATTCTCACCTCGGTATTTCGATCCCCAATATCCAAAAATTCTTCGTGGACAATAAATGGTCCATGCTTTCTCTTTGATCAGCGGCTGTGATGAAATCGTGAACTTGGACCTCGCAAGTTCTCACAAGTCTGCCCTTTGAATTCTCTGATGTCTGAGTCAACAAAATGTTGATCTGCTGCCATGCGTCCCTCCCAATGGGCAGTCCCAATGATGTCAGGACTTCGCAAAGCATCTCTCCTATGCAACTCCAAAGGGTTAAAACTCATACACTCCCTCCAGATACAACAGTTGTTGGTACATGCACTTCCATATTCGACAAAAGATATATGTTTCCTCTTGTGCTCGCTTCTTATTTTCTGGACGTGGGTTCCAACAATCTAGATATTTTTTTTTGCTTGATCCAATGACAGTTGTCACTCCTCCTCCTGATATTTGGATTTCTCACTCTGAAACCTAAAAGGATTTATTAATCTCTACAACTCTTTGTTGGATCCCTGCACACTATTGTTGTATCCTTTATGATCTTTTCTATGGCTTGGACCTCGAAGTGTCTTGGCTTGTTTCTCCTTTTTGTTGGAACTTTGTGCACAAAATTAGTATTCCTCCCAATATTACGAACTGGAAATAGTTCTCTCTACGTGTACTCCTTGCACAGGTCTTATCTCCAGAGTATTGAGAAACTGTGTTTTCCTCCTTGAGCTTCAACTACTTAGACCTCAAAGTTCTCCGTCCCTTTTTCTCCTCAGAGGGATATAACTTCCCTCCTCGCAACTTTTTCTCAAGCACACCTTGCTAAGTATACAGAGTATTCAAAAACTCTGTGAGCGTCTTCTCGTCGACACTTCTCTTCTCACAGAACTCGAAATAGATTTCCTTCATGCACTCCCTGCACACGCTCATTTCCCATTTCGAAGAGCTTCATAGAATCCTCAGTAATTATGTCTTCTCTCCCTGCCCTCCTCTTCATAGTCTTTCCTCCAATGCCTTTAGTAACCTTGACTTTCTCCTTTGAGTTTATGATTTATCTAGTGTTCCCTCATCGCATGTCTTTTCCTTATTTCAAAACAAAACTAAGATGTGCACACTTGCACTCGTTCACAGATTCCTGAACACTCTGTCAAGCAACCCCTTGCATTAATCCACAAAGAACCAAAACTGAAATTAGAAAACTCTCAGAAAGAGAATTTTTTCTATCCCTGCATATGGAACCTATCACATACATCTACAACATATGCATATAAACACATAAAAGACATTCATTGAAAATACACATAAACACATAAAGATTCTCATGCAGGAAAAACTGCTCTTTGTATAGATTTGAGAATGCATGTTTACAATGTGTACAAAAGCTCGAACTAAAATAGAGTCTCGAATCTCCTCTCTTCTCTCCTATCTATCTTCTAATCTATCTACCTCTCTCCCTAATAAATCTATATACAAATATCATTTCTACCAAAAGGGGCTCCTCGAGCTATTCCCTCCAAGCTAACCACTCTCATTAATGTACAATGAATTACATTCAATGGTTGTCTAGGCCAAATTGGATCTAGATATTATCAGCCTGTCAACCATTAAAGGAAAATATATCTACTATCTACACAAAGGCATCAATTTGGCTCTTCCATCCTTACAAACATTTAATTACATTCTAAAATTTAAAATGAGAGGGTTGGCACCTCTCCTTTCCTTGAATACATGCTTGATGTGATGTCTAGCTGGCACGTTGCTGGGTTAGAGCAATGATCCTGCATCATATAGTCGACAGTCAAGACTAGAACATGTGTATGGGAATGATATACACAAATCCATGACAAAAAAACTAAGAATAAGTGGTGTTACCCCCAAGAATTTGCACTCTTGAAATCCCAAAACTTGCAATAGTACCACTATGTGAAAGGAAGAGTGGGAATCTCAACCGATCGCTTCGCTTGACCTCATGTTTGACTCTTTTGTGAGAGGATATTTCTAGACTAACGTTAATTTCTACTACTAGATTTTAAACTCTCTTATATTCTATAGTCTTGTTCATATGGTCTTCAATAGATAACTCTCCACCCTACTATCAAGGCCCTAAAATTGTAGACTTGTTGGTTTTCTATCAAATAACAAAAAGTCTGATTTATTTTAGATTATGCGTCTTGTTCCATTTATTGGTTATTAATTACTAAAAAGGGCATACAAAGATGAAACTGATGGTATTAATTAATTTAATCCAAAACCATTCTAGAAGAATGAAATGCAAAGATTTTATTTCGATGAATTCTATCTGAGGAAAGGAGAAGAGCTCTTTTCTTCTTAACAGAAAAAAATTCCCAAAATGCCACCTATAAAAGTAGAATGAAAAAATTTGGTTTCCTTCTTTTCAAATTACATGAAAACTCAAAATAGACTCTTCTTTGCCTGCACTTTCAAGAAAAATTAAATGACTCAATGACACTTGCAAAGAACCCAAAAGCTAGAGAAGACTAAGAAAACAAGCACTGAACTAGGATGAAAAAATCCAAACACGAGGACACTTTCAACACTTTTTCAAGAAAGAATTCAAAATGTGAAGTAAAGGAAAACCAATTTATGAAACCTAAAACTTAACGTAGCAAAGATAAAATATCAAAACAAAGTTGCAAAAAGTCCAAAAGAGCCTAGGAGTATATTCAAGGGATCAAAATATTTTTCCCGAGAGGAGAAAAATGAGAGACTCAAAAACAAGTCTTAATGAAAACTAAGAAGCCTCCAATTAAAAGAAAAGGATCCCCAAACAAACACGTAAAACACTTAGAAGGTTTTGGAATCAATGTAACAAAAGTTTGAATACCTACAACTAATAAGGATTAAACTACTGATGATATGGATTGACCCAAAGCATCAAGTTGAACTAGGGAATTCATGTGCATTTCACATCTTGAAGGAATTGAAAACTCAAAAGACGCAAAAAAACATGTAATAATCATTGAGCTTCAATCAATCACAACAACAATCAACCATGGAGGATTCTAATGTAAAGATATGAGAAAAAACACTAATAAAAACGAGGAAAAAAATCTCCAAGGTTGATGAACTAGGATTATTTCTCCCTAAGACACTTTGGGGGGGTAATGATCATGGTATTATCGCTCTGTACGCCCTTATGGAGGAGAAATGAACTCTTGAAAGTTGTGCAAAAACACAAATTTTTTCCATAGCTTAGAAAATTTCAGGGGTTTCACTCAGTGAACTTATGAATGATAATTAGGTAAGGGAAGAGATTAAATAAAAATCATCCAACTCGACATGATAAAGTGACAAACAATACTAAAAAGGATAGAAAACACCTAGGAAAGACTAGTGAGATATTTCTCCAATGGAGTCTCTAATTTTTTTTTGTGGTAAAGATCTCCCTGTGGATAGGTGAAACCCCCCTTGGATCAATACTCCTCCTTGATTCAAGAAACAAGGAAACAAATGGTGTACTTGTTTCCCCCTAGACCTATTTCAACAATTAGAATTAGAATACAAGGACATCTGACTTACATTTTTACGTCAGTTGTCCTCGCTACTCTATCCTTTGATCTTGATGTCCCAACTCTCGGGTGCAACAAATTATTGGCATGTTTTCAGACAAAGGTAGAGCATGCGTGTTTTCCATTGATGGAAAAGATCACGATCAGTAGCATAGCGATAATAGCATGGCAATGACAAGTTCAACAGTGAAGAGCAGCAATGATTGTTGGATCCCATTTAGATTTCGCGATGACTGTCAAATCTGAATTCCGATAGGAGGAGCACGCAGTAGAAGAGAATAGATCTCATGCATCAAATTTGAGGCCGAGGTCTGAACGACATTGGATCCAGGAGAACCTGCATTTTCTTTAAAGTGCAAGGGTAAGCAGGCTTACACAATCATGAAATTAGGAGGACCGTCCATCTTCAGGAAGGACACGTGGTTACAGGTCAGTATTTCACTGACTAAGAGGTCAAAGGAAGGAGTGCTCTAACCTCTCTAACTCGCGATATGTGAAATTGCGAAATAATCCTAGTCGTCGGATTGAGGATTGATATAGACAATTGATCAGACACGAAGAAGGCCCGTGAAGTTTTGAAATCATGATAAGATATGGACCATTGGGTCCATAGGACACGTGGAAAAAGATCGTCATTTTGCTGACTGGAAAGTCAAAGGAACGGGGTTCCCTAACCTATCAAACTCTTGATATGTGAAATCGCAAAATGCCAAAATGCAAAATTGTGACATGGAGTTTCGGGGATCATGACATGGAGTTTCAGAGTTTCGGGGATTGGGACATGGAGCGTCAAGATATCTCATCACAAGAATTGTCGAAATAACGAAATGTTGAAATGAAAAATTGCGACATGGAATTTCGAAGATCGAGACTTGGAGAGTCGAGATGCCTCGCCACAAGAATTCATGACATGCGAAATTGTGAAATGCCAAAATGAGAAATGAAAAAGGCATTTTATTTAGGCCTGATGGAGCATCAAGATATGTCATCACAAGAATTGTCGAAATCGTGAAATGCCAAAATGAAAAATTGCAACATGGAGTTTCGGAGATCGTGACTTGGAGATTCGAGATGCCTCGCAACAAGAATTCATGACATTCGAAATCGCGAAATGCCGAAATGCGAAATTGTGACATGGAGTTTCAGAGATCGCGACTTGGAGAGTCGAGATGCCTCGCAACAGGAATTCATGACATGTGAATTCGCGAAATGTCAAAATGCCAAATGCGAAAGGAATTTTATTTAGGCCCATGGTGACATCTAGTGGGCATATGGAGTAAGTGTGAGACCCATCATTTATAATCCAATGGTGCAGTTTAATCAGGAATATGATCGAAGGGTTATTGTTTTTCTTCATGATTAATTGTTCAGTTATGATTCAGTTAGCATAACAAAATCATGGTTCTTGGATGGTTGGCGTTTCAGTTGCTGAGTTGTTTTTGCCTAAGGAAATTTGAGGTGTATCTAAAGAGGGAAGTGGAGAAAAGAAACACTATGTGATCATGTGGAGTTGGTTTTTCTGATTGAAAAATGAGTTGAACTATAGAGAGGTAAAATTACAGTATGCGCAGTGTGAAGAAAGCTCAGAGATAAGGAAAAGAAGTTGAATAGAGGAGAAAAGGTGAAGAGAGAAGATTGTGCACATCTCAAAGAGCATGAGAACGATAGAGAAATAACAGATAGAAAGAGACAAAAAGTCAATCCAAGTATGAAAAAAGCAGAAGAATAGTGTAGTAGAGAAGAACTGCAGAACAGTGAAGAAGTGGTAAGAATTGATTTATCTGTGTTGTTGGTTATTCAATCATTTATTCATAAAATGGGTGGTAGGGAGGTGCTAGGGAGGACTGTTGTCCTCAGAGGTTCAAGTGGGTGCTTGAACACAAGGATTTGTAGCTTCCATCTGGTTGCAACCAAGAAAACCAGGGTGGCAGGGTGGTGCAAGGGAGAACAAGTGTTCTCTGTTATACAAGTTGGAGTGTGTGTAACTAGAAGTTGGTGCTTCCATCCAATTGGTGTTGGAACACTCAGGGAGTGCTAGAGAAACAAGAGAGTTGGTGTTCTCAAACAAGTTGGAGCTTGTAAAACAGAGGAAGTAGCCTCACATTGAGTTGGTGGTCAATTATAGATGATGTACAGAACCTAAAAGACTGCCTATCATTTCGAAGAAGAAGAGGTTTTCACCCTTTATGGGTTTCCTTGTGAAAATCTATCTCTGTGTATATCTTATGCGTGACTGATGCTAATTATTTATGTTGTCCATATGTTGTATAATATTCATGATTGCTTGAAGAAAGATTAAGAATGTTTTAATAGACTTAAAATTGTTTAAGCACAATAACAACTGATTCACCCCCCCCCTCTCAGTTGTCTTAGTAATTTCAACAAAAATTCATACAAGGAAGAAAGAAAAACATCATTCTTACACACTATATTGTTAAGAAGAAACATATCTATTTATGATGAATTAGACAATAATATACATGCATATATTGAACACATATGCATGAGAGGAATATTCCAAGTTATGTATTAATTGAAAGAAAATAACAATGAAGCACCTACAATACCAATCTCGATGTTGAAGAAACTCTCCAATCTCAACCTTCCCTCACCTTGGATATCACACAATCATAAGTATGATGTTCTCAATTCTCCTCCCCTTTCACTCAACCATGACCTTCATTATATAGGCATTGAGGCATCACAAGCACATGTTATTTTTTAGGAGAGGATGTGGTCAAATGAGGATTTGGATCAACCAGCAAGATTGACCTTGCATTGAATAGGAGATAGCTTGAACCAATCCCTTAACCAACTAAAAACTTTAGGAAACAACCTCACAAAATAAGGCATGAGGGTTACAACTACTTCTTCACCCCCTAAATAATCGTGTGATTATCACTCCCTAAGACACTCTGGGGGAGCAATGATTGGGTTTTGTCCCTCCTTGTATATGGGTAGGTGGCGATCAAGCCTACACAAGGCCAAAATGTCAAGGAAAACGAAAGCATTTCAACCTCCAACTAATAGGTTTCTCATTGAACTTGTCTATGGATTATGACATACATTTTTTCATGGTGACTAAATTGTGACAATTAAGTTCGACACTTAGATGCAACATTTGGTGGTGCAATACTTAGGTGTAAGACAATTGCAACACTTGCAACACTTATGAAACTTAAGTGAGACATTCAGTACTATGACACTTATGTGTGTAACACCAATGCATTGGATTGGATTATATTAGAACCTTAATTCCTGAACCACAATTTTAAAACCATGGGCATGTAAACCTTGTGTGAAAACTACCCAAAATGGATGCAAAAAAACCCCCAAAAAGAACTTCTCAAGGTCTCCACCCCCTCCTATTACCCTCCCTATTATAAAAAATATAAAAAATTATCAACATTTGAAAGGTTGTTGGACACAAAAAATTTAGCATTACCGAAGTATTGATCTTTAAAACAAGGGCTCCTAGACAGAAAAGAAAATGAAATTTATTAAATTATAGGTTCTTGGATAGCATAAACGGGTTGTCGAGGCTGAAAATTGGGCCTCTGATGTTCTCTAGCCTACAAATAGCATCGACAGTTCTGCGATACAGAAATTGGGCCTTCAATGTTCTCTGCGATACATAAATCAAGGAGTGGAGTTGCAGACTATAGAAATTCATTAGAAATAAATAAATTATACATATAAAATATGTACTTGTATAAAGTAGATATTTAGTTTTATAGATATGAAATTTGTACTTTTATAAAGTATGGGGATGAGATTTTATAGAGCATGCATGAAGCCCTCATTGCGTACAAAGCTAATTTTTGGATCGCCGGTTCTCGGGTTGGCAGGTTCAAAAATTGGGCCTCTGATGTTCTGTGTCCTAGAAATAGCACTGACAGTTCCGCGATATAAAAAATGACATGTGGAGTTGGAGACTATAGAAATTTACCATAAATTAATAATTTATGTTATATAATAGAATAGTAATAACATGTGTTATACCGAATTAGTTTGCTTTAAAACTAAGGCTTTTTTTGGAAAACAAATATATGGCATTGCTGAATTAGTTTTTTCTGCACATGTTTTATAGAGCATGCACGGAGTGCTCGTTCTATAATTAGCAAGTTTTTGGATCGTGGGTTCTCGGGATGGAAGTTTAAAAAGTGGGAATTTGTTGTTTTGTGTCCTACAAATATCATCGAGAGTTTTGCGATATACAAATTGACAAGCGAGCTTGTGAACTATCAAAACTTATTATAAAATAAGTAATATCTGTTACATATCTCTAGAAATTACATCAACATTTAAAACATCAACGTCACTGAATACCAAAAAATTAGCATACAATAGGAGACAATAAATTTATCATATCCAAATTAGTTTTCTTTGGAACAAACAAGAAGGTTCCTAGAAAGCCAAAATTTAGTATACAATAAGGGCATTTTTGAGTCAATTTTCTTTGGAACTTATCAAAAAATAATAATGTATGTTACATGTTTCTGGAAATTTAAATATGTTTGTCATATAGACTGGGATTGGGGCTCCCGTGGACCATAAAAATAAATAATTACAAGAATTAGGAACGTTGAAAGAATAAGAGTGTGACGGTAGAGAGAGTCCTGAAAAGAAAAAATTGGAAGCTATGAGTCTTTGGTTACAGTTTTCTATTTAAAGAGGACATAAGTGTATTGATAAAGAAAAGAAGATGACAACATTAACTTAAACTAGATTGACAAACAAAACAAGATTGTAGTATAGACTTACTATGAAGCCGATGCATTTTTGTTGCTATCGTCAATGGGTAGTAGAGTCTTGTTGACATGTTGTTGCCCTTCTTGGACGAGGCTATCCATTCTCTGTTGGAACCATTCTTCAATGTATCTTTTCATGGGGGCTGTGTTGATTTCATCCCATATTTCTATGTCATAAAGGTCATTTTCTAATTTCCTTATATCCATTGAAATACTATGCAGACTCTGTTCAATTTCTTCATTGTGTGAGGCATAGTCCAATACCCAGTCCTCGTGCTCATATAGGTGATGTTCAAGTATGCTGTAAAACTTTT
>ML832336.1:97643-109727 GCA_009831015.1 Picea engelmannii | reverse complement strand
GTTTTCATATAGGGTGTCACTTTCTACATCTCAAACTAATTCTAACCTTAAAATATGTCTTCAAACCAAAAAGACCTTTTATAAAACGTCAATTTCCAAGAGTGGACGGACCAATACCTTTTCTCATGAGTCTCAACAACGATTGTTTTAGTGCAATCGGTTGTTCTTATAAGAACGAAAGGTACACTAAAGCTAGTTTAAAAGCTCACTAAGTACCTATTTCGAATTATAAATTTAGAATTTTCACTTCTTCTTTTTTATCATTTTTTTTCATTCTGGGTCATCTTGAAAACTACATCCACGGAACTCGGATGGGGTGCCACATCACTACCATGCAAATCCTAGTCTTAATAATGCCCGTCGTCGCCTTCACTTCCATTTTTTGTAGGGAGGGCAACATTTAAAGTGCTTTAGAGCAGGTTCAACAACTCCTTCACATAGGTTTAATGGCTCCTTCAGTGCACCATGGCTGGCAGATGGCGATGGGTATGGGAGGCATACATAAGGTCATTTCAGCTCCTTTGGCGCCCCTCCACTTACTCCGGGTATGTTATGGTTCTTTCCAATCGGCTCAGATATTGAATTTTGGTTTTACTCCTGTCGTTCTCCTCGCTCTGCGAACTCTCAGGCTGCTCACAATCTGGTTTATCTCCACCGCCATGCCATGGGAGCGTGGTAAGCCCAAGAGAGGGCCTTCTTGGTACAACTATGTTGTCAGGTAGTGTAGAATTCGTAGACTCGCCCAAGCATCTTCGACCTCTCTAATTTGTTGGGATGAGGGGGCATGTCGAGCCTCTAATGGCCATTGTAGAAGAAGAGATTCCAACATAGCCAATTATTGTTCCACCGGACTCCCTTCTACATATTGTTCCAGACCCCAATGACCCACCTAGCACCAGCCATTCCATCCCCGCTGCAGCTTGTTTCTCGAACTGGGTGACTTGCATAATTCAAGAAGATAACTCGTCGGTTGACTTCCCAATGGAGACTCCACCACCCTCCTCAGCTCCAGACCGAGCCTCACACTCCACTTGTCTCCTCATGCTAGAGCATATGGAGCTCATCTTCGAGATGTAAAGGGATATGCAGGAACAACTACACAGGCATACCTTGCTCAACAACCAACTCGACATTCTATATGATGCGCTCTTGAGTTCACAGAGCCAACAATGGTGCCCGACCTGTGCTCAATCGTACATTTTCACTCCTCATGGCAGAACTCATGTCAGCACAAGTTTCATTGGTTCTTTCGATGCTTAGTCCTCTTAGCTTTATGCACAAATTTTGCAAAGATACAATAGAAGTTTACATTCTCTTGTTTAGACTTCTCTCTTCTTGCTCAGACAGTTTAGACATTACAATCCCTGCCACCTACTCCGGTTTCCATTTGTTTGGAGGAACAGGTGGCATTTTTTGCCATTGTCTAGATAGAACAGAAGGTCGCCACCTGCTCTAGTTTCCACTTGTCTGGTGGAACATGTGACAAATCTCCAGACATGGCTCTTTTATGTATGATTACAACATATTTTTGAGGTAATAAATCTTTTTATTTACAAAAAAAGGACTAAATACACGGAATAATGTACATTCTGTTATTCAAGGAGAATCAAGGTATGACCAACTTACAATCATATCGAATTTCAAGGAGAAAATGTCATCAAAGCGAGAGTTGAACTCGAGCTTGAGGAATACAAACAATTCCTCCCAACCATCGAGTCTACACTTCCTTGAAAAAATCTCACTTCATTTACAAATGTTCCAATTATGTATTAATATTATGAAACAAAGCCGGTAAACATAAAAAAATACATCTTTTAATTTAAGATTAAAATATATATATATATATATTATAAAAGATATATTTTTTTATTTGATATTATAATTTGTTTACATATGTTTAAACTTAAAAAAATATTATTTTTAAATATTTGATCAAATTAAAATTAATTATTTTTTTTTCAATAAATTTTTTATATTACCTCCAAAATTTGGAAACCATACACATGCTAGAGGACTTGGCATCCAGTATGTCATGTAGAAATTGGAAACCACCAAGTCCCTAGTAAATATATTCAGGACTATTCTAGTTTCCAAAATTAATAGTACAAACGAGCATAGTTATTACAAAAATGACATGAAAGCTTATGGAAACAGTTGTCTATCATAACAGAAAAAAAGTGAAAGACTTAAGAATAAATTCATACACAAGAAGCACTATTTCTCTCATTTCCATGAGGAGGTTGATGCCAAGTTGGAGTGACGATGAAGGGTTGACAGAAAGTGGGGCAGTGCCAGTGGATACACTCCTAAAGAGAATAAAAGTGCATCCAACCTGCTATTGAGAACTTGATGAACAATATTAGAACACATATCAAAAATTAATTGTAGTTTCTCGGTTGAGAAGCCACCCGAAGAACCACCTCAAAATATGCATACACTTCCTAGACAATCATGATATCCTAAAATACAACAAAGGGAGCTACATCTTCAATGAACCTGATGCTACCTTTTCCACTCGTTCTCTTCGTTACTCTGACCTAACATCTATGTTTCCACCTTGTACCCTCTTCATTAATAATTAACGAGAAGCACATTCATAGTTAACGAGAGGCCACTTTTTAGTCCCTGCCGAAGGCATAGACGAACTATAGCGATCGATAATTCGTTGACTTCATATTAGTTTGTCCTTTGACTAAAAGTATTTGTATAATATCTATTGTTGAACTAGGGAACTAAAGACATTGATTTTTATATAATAAAAAATACCATATATGTCATGATCTGATTGGATAATAGATTGGAGGTCTTATTGTCGGCTTCGCTATTCCCAATGTTTTATATGTTAGCATATCCAAAGTTTTTTATCATATACGGTCTTTCTGAATTTTTACTTTCTTGAAATGTTTGGATATCCAAAGTTTTGAATATAGAGAGTCATTTATTTTATTTTTTTTATTTTATTAGTTGACTTCATATTAGTTTGTCCTTTGAATATTTTTTTTTTTACATAGGCTCTATTGTTCGAACTATTGTTACTAAATTTTTTTTATTGTTATAAAATAATATAATAAGTGTTTTTTTGTATGTAACAGACCTGCCACACTGCATTATTTCTTAAATGTTTACAGAGCAGTCCTGACAGAGTTAAATGTTTACCTAACATGCCTCACATCCTTAAATGTTTACTTAACAAGTTTGTTACAATACATTTTCCTCCATTTTTTAAATTTTTATATGCAATGTTCTCTACAGTGAATATGGGCAATATTGTTCTTCAACGACATTATTGGTTCACTGGTTCATGCTGGCTCCTTGCTTGTTCACCATTTTCTTGTTTTCCTGTTGTTGTTGTTCTTGTTTGCCTATTGGTCTTGTTGCAGTTTGCATGCTTGGGATTCTGCAACCGTGATTGGAACTGGTCGTCTGTCAATCCCCATTGATGGGTGGGTTTCGGTGCCGTGTTTAGCTTCCTTTTCTATTTGTAGTTTGCAGGTGAGAAATTTGACTATTGGGGATGCTTGAGTCGAAATCGTCTTGCAGAACATCTTTGCATGTGAGGAGAAAATATGATTTCCTTTTCCTATACGTCACTGTGGTTGTGATGGAGGTAGGTTCTGTGTGGAACATTGGCGATCAGGAACGAGACGAAGAAAGGATTACAGTCCTGCTTCTCTGGTCATAGTAATCACATACAAAGATGGACTGCAAGAGGATTTTGATCTGATCCGAAAAGATATTTTACACGACTATGGTTGAGTTATTAAGAATGTGTTGATTAACCAATTAGGAAGAATAATTAAAGAGGAAGAAGATATGAGAATATATCACAACCATATAAACATGTACATAACTAAAATGAAGCAATACATAACAGCAAACCATAACACCAATGTGATAACGGAGTTCGGCAATCTCGCATATGTGTTATATTCTTTGTCGCTAGGCCCCTCCTTGGGGGGTGAATACCCACTACACGGGGGTTTGGGGGCAGTGCCCCCGAGAAAAAAAATTCTACCTCAGGAAATGTGTCGCGTGCCTCGGGAAACATGTCACATATTTAGGTGGTTTTTCGGCACATGGTTTTTGCCGATGGTTTTCTATTTTCGGTTAAGGAATTAGGGTTGTGGACTAATCCAGGTCATTGGGTTAGGGTTTTGGATTCCGTTGGATCCTATATGTATATTGTATTGTAAACAATGTATCATACATGCATGAATATAGAATATGTTGGTTTTCCTAGTTTGGGTTTCCAGGGGAAAAATCTCTGTGTAATGTTTGTATTTGTCATTGTATCTTTTCTGTTCTTTTACTGAATATCTGTTTGCAGTAGATATTGTACAAGGTTAAAATCAACAGTTTGCATGCTTGGGATTATGAAACCGCGATTGGAACTGGCCTTCTGTCATTCCCCATTGATGGGTGGGTTTCAATGCCTTTTTTAGCTTCCTTTTCTATTTGTAGTTTGCAGGTGAGAAATTTGACTACTAGGGATGCCTGAGTTGAAATCCTCTTGCAGAACATCTTTGTATGTGAGAAGAAAATATGATTTCCTTTTCCTATATGTCATTGTGGTTGTGATGGAGGTAGGTTATGTTTGGAACATTGGCGACCAGGAATGAGAATAAGAAAGGATTATAGTCCTATTTCTCTGGTCATATCAATCACATACAAATATGGACTGCAAGAGGATTTTGATCTGATCCGAAAAGATCTTTTACATGACTATGGTTGATTTATTAAGCATGTGTTGATTAAACAATTAGGAATCTTAATGAAAGAATAAGAAGATATGAGAATATATCACAACCATATAAACATGTACAGAACTAAAATGAAGCAATAAATAGCAACAAACCATAACACCAATGTGATAACAGAGTTCGACAATCTCGCCTACGTCTCCAGGCCTTTGTCTCAGTGGGTGAGGTTTTCTTATTTTTGTTCAACACTCAATAAGTACATCACAACAGTACCAAAAGGTTACAAAACTGATTTGTTCTTGTTCTCCCAGATCTTAAGAACCCAATAGAAGAAACGACACTCAAAATGGATGACCGGAGCTCCCAAAAATGGCTCGCAAAGGTGTGCTCCTCAACAGCTTCCCTACATAAAAATGGCTTTGGCTTGGCTTTCCTTCAGCATAAATATGCTATGAATCTCCTCTCATGGCCTCAAGAAGGATTGATTTATATAGATCTGAAGTTTTTTATCATCTCCCAGCTTCCTTCCAATATCTGGGCTCAAAAAGGGCCCAATATCCCCCCAAAATGGGCAAAAATCTCCAATTACAGGCATAAAATCATTAAAAAATCTTTATTACAAGGTAAAAACCCACTTTATGCAACAAAATTCAAAAATACCCTCCTAGGGTTGGGCGTGCACTCCAATTTAGGGTCACATGGAATAAAGGTGTCCAAGCACCAGCCCAAAGGGCTGCGCGTTGGCCCCTAGATCGTAATCTATGGTCACATGGAGAAATTGTTCGTGGGCTGGGTCTTAGCCCCAACCCCCTTCCACCACCACATATTATACAATGCACTTTATATAATATAAAGTGGGATGGTTTAAACAAGTTCCACCATGGCCCAATGGCATTCAGACCTTTCCCAAGGCATGTGCTCGACCAACGGGTAATGGGTTCGAATCCCATGAGCTCCAAATATTTTAACCTACCATCCAATGATAGGGTGCCACATGGAAGCCCACGTCTGGGCCATGTGACACCTCTTCATTTACCAAAAAGGTTCCAGTTTTCAACATATGAATGGATCTGTCATCTATCCAGTCAACCTGTTGTTGTGTTTCCACGTGTCTCAATGCTACGTTAGCATGATGATGTCATGCTTACATCAGCATTGACTTTTTTTGTCTGTTGACCTATTGACTTTTTACATGTTTGGGAAAATGGTCAGAGTGCGATAACTCTCACATACAATGTTCATTTGAGGAAGTAAATATATGGCCAGAATCAATGCGATGAGATGGTCGCAATGGAATTGGTTTCATCCGATTTAGAGAAATTTCATTTTTTAGCCTTTTCTAGACCTGGGGCGCCTCCTAGATCTGATTCTGGATCACACCTCCCCATTAAGGACCTTTTGGTCCCCAAAAGGTTACTGACCAGTCAACAATATTGGGATAGGCCACCCGGCTTGTCCTCTGTCTCTGAACTCTGTCCTGTGCACCTGTCTCATCAAGATCAACTGTAACACAATCATGACAACTGTCAGCATATTGTTAGCCATTTGAACCCTGTCACATTTTACTGAAGCCATTATCATCCATGTAGACAACATTACTAATGATATCATCAAAAATACAACTGCAAATGAGCTGATGTACTTATAATATTTGCATGACATGAGCTTATCTTGAAGCAAACTGTGATTGACTTTCCACTCAACAATCATTTCCTGTTCTTTCTTAAGATCTATTACTTCATTTGAAACAATTATTGGTTTCTTGTTTTCTTGAACTGCCTTCTTTAATTGTTCCACAGTTTGAAGAGTTTTATTTTCCTTTACATGTTGAGCATGAACCACATAATCTTGACCTACTTTGGTTAATTGATATTGATTCTTTGTCCTGTAGAAGATTTCCTTACGATTATATAAGTATGGACTACCTAATACCATTCTACATTCACTTAGTGTCACTACATCACATGTTACCTCGTCCACATACTTAGATGAAATTGCAAATATGATTATGCATTGCTTTGTTATGTGCATTTGATGATGATTTCTTATCCATTTAAGTGTGTATGGATTACGATGCATATGTGTTTTTAGTCCCAATTGCTTAACCAATTCTTTGGAGATTAGGTTATATTGAGATCCAGTATCAATTAATGTATCAACCTTAGTGTGCCTCATGATGACCCTAATATAAAAAATCTTACTTCTACAATCAATTCCTTCACCAATTTTACTTGTCATACCAACCAATGAGACCTTTGATTCATCACCTGAATCTGATGCCAAGTTTGTCAGTCGTGTTGCTGCTGCAACTATTTTCCTCCCTTTATTTTCCTTGAGCCACTTTGGCCTCTTCTCGGGATGCAACTTCCAACAATAGTCCTCATCATGCCCCTCTTTCTTGCAATTCTCGCAAGAGGGATTCTCTTCCTTTCTCATCACTGCATTTGACTTCTTGCTAGGGATGATTTTAAGGGCTAAATTTCGCTCATGGGCTAATTTTCCATGGTTTTTCCAAAAATGAGATTCGTTATTTTAAAAATGATTCACCCAAATTCTATAGGATAAAAATTTTGACCTTAAAAATAGCCAAAATTTTATAAAAACTATATAAAATACTTAGAAATTTGAATATTTTTACAAAAATATCGCCAAACATTATAGTTGACATATGAAGGATTAGTAAGATTTGCCAAGGTTTCTACATTTTAAAATGATTTTCCATCCTTAAAATCATCCCTTCTTTCCATGCCACTTCCTTTTGTCCTCTTTCCTTGAAGATGATTCCCTTGACACACCAACACCTGTTTTTCCCGCTTCAATGTATGTCGCTTGAACAGAAACCTCATCAAGATTAGTTGGTCAAAACATGAATACAATGTTTCTAATATGTGCAGGTAAACCTTCTATATACTTCATAAGATTTTCTTGGGTATGTAAAGGGATATCTAACATCAATGCCATTTTTTGAAATCCATCGGTGCATTCTTGCATTGTTTGTCCTTTTGTTATTTTTAAAGTTTTCCATTCAATTAATGCTTTTTCTTTATAACCCAAAGGATAGAATTTATTTCTAAGTGTAGAAATGAACTTTTCCATGATGGAAATACATTACCCACTTGTTGTGTTCCATTTTGCAACTTGCTTTACCACCAGATGAGTGTTGTGCCTGCAATCTCAATGTTGTTAACTTGATTTGTGTGGCCTCATCCTTGATCTGTTTCACACTATTGTAAACCTCCATCTGCCTGACCCAATTGTCAAGTCTCTCTGCATTAACTTCACCATCATATATGGATAACTCAAATTTAACATCAAGTTTTAATAATAGCATTTCATTCTTATGGTTATGAACATGTTTCTTTGCATTGGATTTAGAACTTGAACTTGAAGAAGAAGGAGGTGATGATGGAGGTGAAGAAGGAATTTGAGGAGGATCCTCTCCTTCTTCACTTTTTCCCTTTGAAGATTCACTAAGAACTGGTCTTTTCCGTTCCAAGTAATCCTCATACAAAACTTTCATCATCTCCGACATAGCAAAGAAAGTTTTTCGAAACTCTTTCTCATCCTTAGAAAGTCCCTCTTCCGATGCCATCCTATCACTTTGAGAAGTTCTATTTCTCAATCCAATCAATGGATTCTCTTCAACAAGCTCCCCTTCATCACGAATTATTTTTTCCCTGGTTAACATGCAAAACTCAAATTCAAACGTCAACTAGCTCTGACACCACTTGATCCGAAAAGATCTTTTACACGACTATGGTTGAGTTATTAAGAATGTGTTGATTAACCAATTAGGAAGCTTAATGAAAGAGTAGGAAGATATGAGAATATATCATAGCCATATAAACATGTACAAAACTGAAATGAAGCAATAAACAACAACAAACCATAACACCAATGTGATAACGAAGTTCGACAATCTCGCCTACGTCTCCATGCCTTTGTCTCAATGGGTGAGGCTTTCATATTTCTGTTCAAAGCTCAATAAGTACATCACAGTAGTACCAAAAGGTTACAAAACTGATATGGTCTTGTTCTCCTAGATTTTAAGAACCCAACAGAAGAAACGACACTCAAAATGGATGACCAGAGCTCCCAGAAATGGCCTGCAAAGGTGCCCTCCTCAACAACTTCCCTACATAAAAATGGTCTTCTTTGAATATCCTCTCATGGCCTCAAGAAGGCTTGGTTTATATAGATCTGAAGTTGGTTATCATCTCCTAACTTCCTTCGAATATCTGGCCTCAAAAAGGGCCCAATATCCCCCCAAAATGGGCAAAAATCTCCAATTACAGGCATTAAATCATTAAAAAATCTTTATTACAAGGTAAAAACCCACTTTATGCAACAAAATTCAAAAATATCCCCCTAGGGTTGGGCACGTGGTCCAATTTACGGTCACATGGCATAAAGGTGGCCAAGCGCCAGTTTTTTCACCATTATTTGAGACCTATCCCATTGGATTCATCTCTTCGCCCTTATCACATTCATCCATATCATTTTTCGGCAAAAAATTTGACCCCGCCTGCCCCTTTTCAGTTCTACTGGAAGCTCACTTCAACACCTTGCAATCTGGTTTCCTCGAGACCCAAAAATAAGTGAAACAACTCAGTGCTACTATTGCCTCCATCGATTCATCCATCAATACAACCATAAGTACAACCATGCAGTCCTCAATGGGGGAAGTCAAACAAGAACTGACCACCCAGCTTGAATCTGTCTTTGCATCACTCTGCACCAAACTGAAGATCCCTACAGATGACCCTTTCTCTGAAGCACCTCCAAATACTGAAGGTGAACATTCCTCCCATTCCCATACCTTTCAACCCCATCACTTTCAACGTGACCTACGCCTTCCGCAGGTGGATGTGACCAAATTCAATGGCTCGGACCCCACTGTTTGGGTAACCCAAATGGAACATTATTTCTCTTTATATGGCATTACAGATGACTTGGACAAATTCCTGTATGGTGTTCTCCATCTAGATCAAGAATGTTGGCAATGGTGGCAATGGAGAAAAACTTCCCGTCAAGGGTATATTGCTTGGACCCAATTTGTGACTGAGATTTATGAATGTTTTGACATGGACGCCAACCATTCGGGTCGTTTGACAAAGTTGAAACAATCAGGAACAGTAGAAGACTTCATAATTTCCTTTGAGTGCCTGGATTTTCAAACAAAGGGCATGATTGATGCTTTCTTTCATGAGTGTTTTATCAGTAGCCTCAAGGAGGAAATTCGGGCCCATGTCCTTATGGCTCTACCCTCAAATTGGGTGGAGGCTACTAAAAGAGATAAAGAAGCACAACAGGTTGTATCCTCTCAAAACTGAAAACCCTCCTTTATCCCTTGCCCTAAACCCATAAATCCCACTACTCCCTCCGCCCCATTAAAGATCCAAAAATTGACCAGAGCTAAAATGGTTGAATGCCAACTCAAAGGCATTTGCTATAATTGTGATGACAAATATTTCCCGGGCCACAAGTGTAAGGAACAAAATATTTTTATGGCCATCTCTGAGGATATTTTGGAAGATAATGGTGAAACTCCCCTTGTGTCTGAGTCACCTGAAATCACTGACATAACCCCTCCCTCAAACCCTCCCGAAGTGGAACCGGTCATTTCCCTCAATGCTCTCATTAGCTTCTCTGCTCCCCAAACCCTCAAGTTAATCGGTTACATCAAGCATCGGAAGGTCATCATTCTAGTTGATAGTGGAAGCACCCATAATTTTATTCATCGCCGCATTGCCCAAGAAACTCATTGCTACATCCATGGCATCAACAATTTCCAAATCATGATTGCCAATGGTGGTTCCATGAAATGTGGAGGGTGCTGTGAAAATGTGTGTCTCCAAATCGGTGACTACCACCTAAAATCCCATATGTTCACTATCGACATGGGTGGTTGTGACATTGTGTTGGGTGTAGACTGGATAAGAACTTTGGGTCCCATTCTCATGGATTTTAAGTCATTAACTATGCAATTTGACTAGGAAGGGCACCAATATAAATTCTAAGGCATCACTGTTGGTTCACCTGAGGTCATTAGTTCCCATCGCATGGAAAAGCTGCTCAAAAAAGGTCATTCTGGTGTCATTGCCCAACTCCATGCCATACAAGCAACAGAGACACCCCCGGTTCCGCAAGACCTCCAAGCCCTCCTTTTTAAACATCAAATGGTATTTTCCACTCCCCAAGGACTCCCTCCTTCCTGCGATGTTCATGATCATTCCATTCCCCTTGTACCCGGAAGCCTTCCTCCCAATATCTGTTCGTATTGCCACCCCTTTTCACAAAAAAAGGAAATCGAGAAAATGGTCCAGGAACTCCTTAATGCAGGCGTTATCTGCCCTAGTACGAGCCCTTACTCTTCTCCTGTAGTCATGGTTCTGAATAAAGAAGGTTATTGGAAAATGTTTCCTTACTTTTGTTCCCTCAACAAACTGACCATTAAAGACAAATTTCCCATTCCTTTCATTGATGACCTCCTAGATGAATTGAGTGGCACCCAATTCTTTACTAAACTTGATCTTCGCTTAGGCTATAATGTTTCCTTACTTCTGTGCCCTCAACAAACTGACCATTAAAGACAAATTTCCCATTCCTTTCATTGATGACCTCCTAGATGAATTGAGTGGCACCCAATTCTTTACTAAACTTGATCTTCGCTTAGGCTATCACCAGATATGTATGAAAGAGGCAGACATTCCCAAGACAAACTTTCAAAATCATGAGGGCCACTATGAGTTTTTGTTCATGCCCTTTGGCTTGTGTAATGCCCCCTCCACCTTCGAAAGCCTCATGAATCATGTCTTCCATCCCTTTCTCCATCATTTTGTCTTAGTTTTATTTGATGATATCCTCATCTATAGCAAAACCTGGACATACCATCTTACTCATGTGGATCAAGTTCTCCATCTACTCTCTTAGCACCAACTTTTCCTGAAATAGTCTAATGTGCTTTTGGTGCCTCAAAAGTAGAATACTTGGGTCATCTGGTTGGAAAGGATGGCGTCAGGGTGGATCTGAAAAAGATTAAATCTATGCAAGACTAGACGCACCCAAATACTCTCAAAAGATTGCATGGATTTCTGGGCTTAACAGGGTATTATCGCAAGTTTGTTAAGAATTAAAGAAAGATTGCAACACCTCTCACTGCTCTCCTAAAAAAGAACTCTTTCACTTGGATTCTAGTCGTTGCTCAAGCTTTTCAAACCTTGAATATGGCCATGTGCACCACTCCGGTTCTGGCCCTTCCTGATTTCACAAAGACCTTTGTGTTGGAATGTGATGCCTCAGGGAAAGGAATCGATGTTGTCCTTATGCAATAGGGTCGACCTTTGGCCTACACCAGCAAGAAACTATCTGAAAGGAATCTGGG
>ML832336.1:66363-81673 GCA_009831015.1 Picea engelmannii | reverse complement strand
CACACCACATTTTTTCCTTAAATTTTGATTTGACGTTTTTTTTAATAGTATCTTTATTCTGCAAAATGGTTTCTTCCATGATTCCCCAATAGTTTAGCCAAGACCGAGCATCTTTATGCCATCCTCGCTTGAGTCGATGGTGGACTTGATTTTGAAGAAATTTTAGGTAGCCTCTTGTCTTCCATGTTGTTTAACTTGTTCTTATACATTAGGTATCTAGTCATAGCCATGCTTTCAATGGGGGAGAGGCTTGTTTCTATGAGGAGGATGGGATAGAGCGTATTTCCTTTAATTTTGGGATTATAGGTTATAAAATTCTTTTGCATTTTCTTTATCTTTCTCCAGGATTCACGAGAGATACTACAACCCCATACTTCACATCCATAAAGAATAACAGGTGTAACAAGAGTCTCAAAGAGGAGTTTCTTCTTATCCCAACTCCAAAGATCGACTAATTTACAATTTTTTTCAAGCCCATAATAAGCTTTCCATCCCCCAATAATCCTTTTCTCAATGCTATATATATAAATTTCTTACTATTGCTTATGGGTTTCAATGAAATTTGCGAACCGAACAACATCCTGCAAATTGGAAGATGCTTTACATTTGGACAATAAATAATATATTAATATATATTAATATGAATACTATTGAAATAAATATAAACACTTTCTCTTAAAATTTTCCCTGTTTTCTCCCCCTCTATTATCTCTTTGTGGTTCTATATTTAGTCGCATTTCTAAGATCACGGCCTCCCAGATTCACGGATTGGAAGATGCTCATATTTATCTATATCTTGACACCATGAGACCAACTGACGGTGGTTCCTTTCAATACTTAGCCAATTATCTGACCACCGGGTCCCGAGTTTGCTGTATCCAACACCTATGTCCCCTGTTCCGTCATATACATATTGCACCCAAAAAAATCCTGTGATCTTCAATTTATGCTTTTACTAGCGAGAACTCACCAAGGGTTCAAAAATATTGGCATTAATAAACAAACAATAGATGTTGTTCTATGAGATACTTAGCCCTTTTTCCTTTTTCTTCTTCCTATCTATTATCGCTTTCTGGTTATATACTTAGTATCCCTTTCTATGATTGCGGATTCTTGGGTTGGCGGGCTGACAAATATTCATCTCCATCTATATCCTCACATGACGAGTCTGACCAACCGTTGTTCCTTTCCATACTTAGCCAATTTTATGGATGCGGTTTCCAAGTTGGCGCTTTCGAACTCTGCTTCTTCTTGTTCCATGACATACATCTTGCATTCAACTTCCGTGATCTACAATTCCACTGTGGACTCCTCAAACTCGCAAGCTTCACTCTACCAGGGTTCACAAAAGTTTCAAATCATATGTCATTGTCTTCCATCCCCACCAACTCCTTTCCCTCCTCAATGAGCATTAATTATTGTCTTACTAGTGACAATTGAACACACCGGTACGAAACAATTGGCATTAACAAGCAAAAAAACCTTGAGGACATCTCCCATTAACACGCATTAAACCACCATTTATAGTACTCGGAACGACTGTCTTTCCTTTCTATACTTAGCCAAATTTTTCCACCTGTTCCATGTTATACATCTTCCACCCAAAAAATTCCCTGATCTACAATTCCACCCCGGGCTCCTCCAAGTCGAAGCTTCACTGTACCCGAATTCATAAAAAGTTTCAAACCATTTATGGCTCTCTTCCATCCCCACCACAATCACGCCCTTCCCAATGTACATTAATTATTTCGACCTCTAAATTAACTTCCATTGTTCCCTGACCTACAAATAGTACCCAGACCTCCTCCATATACAAATTCACTGTTGGAATCCAACATCGTCCCCTCTTCTGTGTTACACATTATGCATTCAAATGTTCTGAGCGATAGATTTTGACCGTCGGGGCCTCACATCTTCTGGGTAGACCTTGTCACCCTATTTTGGATCCTCGGGTTGGCGGGTTCACGAAATATCCAATTCCTAGTCACTGTTTCCTGTGATGGCCATCCTCGTACTTATTTCCAAGTATGCGACAACAAAGGTTTAATGCTAATATGTCATAATGCAACAACTGTAAATATCATCATTAATAAGCAAAAGCCTCGAGGACTAACTATCGCTACACAACTTGTCCAGAAACATGCAGAGAAGATGTTGTCAGGTAATGGGAAAGCTATTGCAAATTTCAATATATTAGCAAAAAAAAGTCTGGGCCATCATTTCCCTATTCCATACTTAGACACTTTTTCGATTACGGTTTCTCGGATTGACGGGCTCAAAATTGTGTTTCGAATCTTTCACGACTTGCAAACAGTACCCAGAGTTCCGCGATATACAATTTGTCCATTGGAATGCCCCATCACGAGCCCGACCATCTGTCATTCCTTTCAATAATTGGCGACAAGTTGGATGTATCTCCATGACATGGTACATTTATTGTGTATCGAGTCCGGCCTACCGTTTCCTTGTTTCATACTTAGACACTTTTTCGATTATGGGATCCCGAACTGGTGGGCTCAGGATTATGTTTCCAATGTTCCGCATCTAGTAAACAATACCCAGACTTCCACAATATACAATTTGTCCACAGGAATGCACCATCATGCCCTCTTTCATGTTACGCATTCTGCGGTCAACACTCCTGAGAGATACAATTTGACCCTCGGGCTCTGACCTCTGCTGGTTGTATCTTGTAGCCCTATCTTGAAGTGCCACCAATCACTTTCGATAATTAACCATTCCTTAATTATTGTTCCATGTCCCTGCCACCTTCCTACTTCTCTCTGGATATGAAATTGGAAATATTTAATGCTAACACTTCGTCATGCATGAACCTTAAACATGTCATTAATGAGCGAAAGGCTCAAGGAGATCTCCCACACTTCTACCATATACAAAATGATCGTTGGAGTCCCATATCATCTCCTCTTCCATGGTATACATTTTTTCACTCAAGTTCCAAGACATACAATTCGACCCTCGGGAAGTCACCTCTCCTGGGGAACCATTACCGCCATAATTCTGAAGCCTGTCTGATCACTTTCCATGCCCATTTAATGGAATATCTTTTGTGGATCCTCAGGTTGACATGTTCACAAAATCTCCAATTCTTAGTCAGTGTTTACTGTGCCCGCCACCTTCGCACTTCCTTCAAAGTATGCAAAAACCAAGGTTTAATGCTAACAGTTCATCATCCAACAACCGTACAAACCATCATTAAAAAGAAAAAGGCTCAACGAGACAGTGACATTGACTATTTCCACAGAACTTGCCCATAGACATGCAAAAAATATCTTTCCATGTAATGGAATATATATTAAAAGTTTCAATATATTAGAAAAAATGAATCCACCCAGTCGTTTCCCTATTCTATACTTGAGCCACATTTTTGATTGCGGGTTCCCAGACAGGTGGGTTCACAATTGCACTTCCATTGTTCTGTGTCTTGCAAACAGTACTTGGAGTTCCGCAATATACAAATTGCCCTCTGGATTTTCCCATCATGCCCTCTTCCATGTTATGTGTTTTTCACTCAAAAAGTTCCAAGACATACAATTTGACCCTCGGGCCCTCACCTCTAATGGTTGTACCTTGTAACCCTATTTGGAAACCCACCCGACCGCTTTTGACAATTATACTCCTTAATTTCTCTTTCTCATTCCCGCGAACTTCGTACTTATTTATTAACATGCAATTAGTAGCCTTTCATGCCAACAACTCACCATGCAAGAACCGTCAACATTGTCATTAATGAGCGAAACGCTCGAAGATATCTCCCATTAATACACATTAAACAAAGATCTGCGGAGAGTTATATTATCCCTTTTGATTGTTCATCTCAAACATGGGTCGTCGCGTTGGCCCGTTCACAAAATCTCCAATACTTAATTTCTCATTGTCGTACCTACCATGTTCGCACTTATAGGTATGCAATTACTAGTCTTTAATGGTAGCAACACATCATGAAACAACCATCGAAATTGTCATTAATGAGCAAAACTCTCGAGGAGATCTCCCATTCACACACATTGGACCAAGATTTGTGCAGGGTTATATTATCCCTTCCAACTCTTCATTTCAAACATCGTTTGAAGCAAACCAACGTTCTCATAAACTTATGGCAGTAGCTCGACAATAGTTCTTTGGAGATATAGTGAATATATTCGAATGTGCAGACTAGAACTTCTAGTGGTCCAGGGCATACTCTTACTATTCATCCTGTTCCACCCAGAATGAAGTGATTTAGAACTCTATAATCGCTTGTGCAGGTTGTGCCCCTGAGGTTTTTTACTGTAAGGAGGTGGTCTCTTAGTGTGCCGAAAAATATATTTCAATCTAAAGAATTATTCCACTATGTGACCATTCTCCTATTTCTTTGTCACCTCAGGTCTTCCGCAAGATGTTAAGATTTCCAGAGCCAACATTGACCTTCAGAGGACAATACTGCAAGTCGTTCTGAGAAAAACATGATAACGGGTTGGACCTCTTACGTGAGTTCCTGGAAGACCCGACAACAGTTCCTGAAGATGTCACAAAGTTGTAGGTCAATTCCTTTAGAAATCCATTTCGGGAAATTACTTGGTTCTTTACAAGAATAACGGGACAGGAATCCACGACAAGCATTTCCCATATAGTTATTTACATTTTGTACTTCACAGTCAAGGAACAATTCATCTTTTATTGGGGAAAGCTAATTTCCATTGAAATATGTTCCCAACTGTCACGATTCAAAGAATCGAATAAATTTTATATGTCATCCTACTTGATTTTTGCAATAGTCTATTGTTGTCTATTTTCAAAACTGTCTTTGTCGAAGAAAATAAACTATGAATTCGACCCAGTAACATTCTGGTACCAGGCCTTGTGGAGGCACAAGGCCTCCCATTGTTTTTATGAGGTTTTTAATGACTTTGTCTCAGTTTTCAAAGATTTATTGTTAGGAAAGGATGCTCCCCCGATGTCTAGCCATGCAACCATTTTTTGGACAAGAAGGGGACACTTGAACGAAAGGAAAATTACAGTGTAATAATGATCTTTGTCTCTAAGGAAAATCCTTCTTTCCTTCCATATCACATCACAGACAAGATGTTTGTTACAAAACTAACAAGGCAATACAACCATTGGTTTAATTTTTTCCATGGCAAGAGAAAAAAAGAGTTCATTCCTCTGCCTTGGAAAGTAGGGGAATTGGTGTTGGCACAGGGGCAGACCCAGGGTTCAACGCTCAAGAGTGCACCAACAAAACTCTAACTACTGGCCCTTTTGGCAACACCTGTGAAGCAAATGAAGTCTCACCTAAGGTAGAGGCAGGGGCGGTTGCAAGACTCAAATGTCTGCAACCTTAGCTGGGACACAGATATCTGATTGTAACACCTTAACATAGCACTTAGTAATTATAGATCATTAGTATTCAACCTTAATTTACAGTGCAGGTAAACCCTAACGGCAGATCATCGCAGTATTCACCATGATCTAGTATATTCAAGCACTAAGAACATTCACATAGGTTATATCTAACATTCATTCATATTATTCAGCACTAAGTTATCATATCAGATTCATCTAAGCATACATCATTAATCATATGAACAATGAAGCAACCATAATGCATGAAGAAACCATAACACAAGATATACGTGGTTCACCCCCAGCCTGGGGCTACGTCCACCAACTCTTCTTCTTTATTATAGTCTTTTGTAAATCTTCTACATGCACAAATCCACAAAATCCTACTCTGCATAGGACAGGAGATCTGTGCACACTTTGCTAGATCCTCCTTCACCAAGCTAGGTCTCATCAAAAAGTCTTCTACACAGTCTCTTACAGTCACTTGCACTTAGCCTTGCAAGTTTCACATAGTATGCACAAAGCATGTACAACTATCACTTGAACTTATCACTTAGCATCACACCCTTGTGCTTCTTCCCCCCTAATTACATCACCTAGATTACTATTTATACATTACAAAATGGGTATAAACATGGGTAAACCCATGGGCCATCATCCCCATACCCGTTACATAATCCCAAAACCCTAAAATCCCTAACAAGAGGTCGATATCCCACGATATTTGCTTCGACTTGCGCTCCACCTTTGATAGCCCGTCGAAGTCCCAAAATAGGTCAAACATAACCAAGGATCCTTAAAACTTGGTCAAGGGCCAACAGACCCCCAACACTCACCTGTGACTCATCCCGAGTCACCATGATCTCAGTAGCTCTTCTTCAAAATCCTCGAGCTTGGCTCGAGTTGCTTTAACCTGTTGCTGTGCCAAGGCCTCCTCCTCGGTGAACTCTTGGATAACTGCTTCATTGACAGGTCCCTGTAAGCATTGCTCGACTACAAAAACTACTTGTTTCATCTCTACTCCTTGGCCTTCAATCTCCTCAAACAGTTGGCACACTTCATCCTGGACTAGTTGGAGCTTTTGAGTCACTTCCATGACTTTTCTCTGTATGGTGTGGACCTGCTGTTGCATAGTGCGTTGTTCCTGAGATCTCTTCATCCTTTCAACTACTGACAGGAGCTTCAACTATGCCTATACTACTGCTGCTTGTTGCTTTGCCTCCTGGAGTTGTGACTCCAGTTCCTTTAGTTCAGGGTCTTCAGTAAGTCGCTCGTAGCTTTGTGCACTTCTACTGCTAAGTTGTTTACATTCCAGAGTGAATGCTTTGATCCTCTCAACTACACTCCGGGAAATGGATTCTGTTTGGTCTCGCACGTCCTGCGGGGTACTTGGCACTGTTCATAGCTCTATTTCTGTGATTCTCTGTTGAAGCTATTAGATAGCTTCCACAAGCTGCACTACTTGATACTCTATTGGTTCTTTTTCCTTTTCCTCTAAGCCTGTCATAGAGCGAAGTGCTCTGTTGACTGCTTCTTTGACTCTAAGCTGCTCTGCGAGCAACTTCTCTTTCTCTTGCTTGACCTGCGCTCTCTCCTCTTCGAACTTGGTGTGGAGGTCATCTTTATCCTATTGTGCAAATTGACGTTTCTCTACCATTTCCTCTTGTGCTTGCTTTAGGGCCACTGTAGCCTATTCTTTCTCTTCTTGCGCTCTACGAAGGTGAGTTTTGGTCGCATCATCTATTCTGTGGAGTTGGGTAGGCTCATATCCCAACTCTGGTTCTTCTAATGGCGGAGGCACGGTGGATAATGTGCGGCTGGAGTGAAGGGCCTATTGTACCCCTCTGAGTTCTGTTTCAATTTTTTCATACATGGCTGCTTGTTTGGCTTCAATGTTCTGCATAATATCTTGTGAAGCGTCTGATACGACTGTGATGATGAAGTTGAAGTCATTGATCATGAGCACAATCTATAGCTTAGTCTTGGTGGCTTTGGATTTCTTCCGAGAAGTAGGTTTTGTGGGAGAAACCTTCCTTTTATTAGAGGAATCAACCTCATCAATAGGATCCCTAGGAGGTGTTACTTCACCTTGCTTTTGTTGATCTTCTTTTCCATTGGCCCCTTCTCTATCTACTTTGTCATCACCTCCTCGTCCAGGCAATTCTGAAGCGGTTTCATCTTATGCACTGCTCAGGTTTTATACCTCTTCGATCTTCTTCCTTCTGCTGGTTCCAAGTGTATCGTGTTCTTTGTGAGTGGCCTCCGAGCTAGCAATTAGTTTGGGATCATACATTTTTGCGGGTTCAGCAGGGATAAGGAGCTCTATAGACTAGTCCTTAATTATCTCTTCGAGGTCCTCCTCTATGAGATTATAGTATGACTGAAGTTCTTCTTTATGCTCGTATGCGCATGCAGTGATATAAATAAAGTGTCGATCTGCGTGGAACTTTATGAGGGGTTTGAACCAGTGCAAGGTGTTTGGCGTCATATGAGGGACAACCCCAATAGCCCTCTTCAGCTGGAGATATTAGGTGTGGAATACTGCATTCGACTACCACTATTTTCTCGTATTGTTCGAGTACCAGAGCGTGGTGAAATTCGCAACGAGTGGTTCAAGAGACTCAATGTCCAGGAAGGTTGCACCTTCTAGCATCTCCCAAGAAGTAAATGCTATGAGGATCAACAACCAGATAAAGTGGAACTCATAGCCCTGATCCTAAGCTTCACAACATTCCAATTCTAGCTGGTTGACTAAGTACTTCGCCCAATTCATTTGGAGTCCTTCTACACATTTTCCATTGAGGTCAACGACGAACCCTGTGACCTACATAGGTCTGTTCTTTCTCACCATTTTTCCTGCGATCAGCTCGCAGGCCAGGTGCACTACACCATTCTGGATGGAAGCTACCTTGTAGCCTCATGTCCCCTTTTCAACATCACCATATGTGTCTTTAATTCTCTGTGCTAGTGCGTGGTCTGCAGCCTTCCCTAGGTAGAAGTCTTGTGGGTTGGGTCCCTGCATGCTCAATCCGGTGATCCTATCGATCAACGTCGGACCGAATGTGATGCATCTATATAGCCATAGATAGCCACCATGGAAGCACGAAAGTAGGAGGTTAATGCACGTGTTAACCTCCTGGTGCCTTACAAAATGTGGTATCTTCATTACATTCAGGACAGTGGACTACGCGACGTCCATAGTCCATTGTTGGGGGATAATTTTCGAGTTCTTCCCCTTCGTCCTAGTCAAGTATCTGTGAGGAGCGAGCATACTGTAATTATTTCGGTCCGCTAGGTTGAAGTCATTGAATTTCAATGTCGCGATTTTATCCTGTTGCATTCTCACTGCAGGTATCCCCTTCGGGAGGTACGTAGTAACAAGGGTGTAATCAAAGTCTCTCGGGACACTGTCACGACTCACCATGCCAGCCAAAGGCGGGATGTAGTCGGGAAAAATAGTTGGGATTAACTTCATGTTCACCAAGTCATCTCGATACTTGGTTCTTTTCTCGGCTGCAACTCAGGATGGTCTGGATCTGCGAGCAGTCGACAGAGAGGCTTGCACTCCTCTCATCGAGGAAGCTTGAATTCCTGCGGACATTAATTTTTCGACCATTAGATCGATGAGAACTTATTCAATCGACTTATCTATGACATTGAGTTCATCCAACATGCACGCTCAGAGTGGATAACTTAGGTGGATGAATTAGTGCTCAAAGCAATAGAAAAAGTCTCTATCTCAATAAACACGGGGTGGTATCAATGCATTCTTGGATACAATTCGCAAAAGTGTTCTCGGTGCAACAATCGAGGGAATAAGTAGACAACGATGTAATGAATCTTCTCCAATGGACAAGAGGCCTCCATCAATGCGGTTTTGTCCATTGTGGCGTGGTCCCAATGGTCTGATGGCAAGATTTCTGGTCATAACTGTTGTTTTAACCATTCGAGGCATTGGTCTAATGGTCATAATGCCTTCAATGGTTATATTTCTTCGCCATGGAGAAGTGCCATGTTGCGTTATTATGATATCCCGACAAAGTTCTAGTTTTGCAAACCTTCCTTCTGCGAAGTCCCCTCTGGAACATTCTGCAACTTTTCTATCTTTGCTTTCTTCTTACTGAACTTTCTAGCCTTCTTCCCTGTGATCTTTGTCTCGGTATTCCTCTTTTCATTCTGATTCTTATCTTCTTTTGTCATAGTAACTTTGTGTTTTTGAGATTCTTTCATAGGGTTAGAGAGTAATACTTCTATGTCTAGGGTAGGTGTTCCGCTCTTCTGTGAGTCTTTTTTTTTTTTTTCAACTTCGACATCCAAGTTTCTGGTTCTGAACAACTTTGATCTGTTCTCTTGTTCTGCAATCAATTGCACTATCCTCCTAGTCATGAAATCTTTTAATTCTAGCTTCTTCCGTTCTAGGGCTTCCTCTTATTTTCTTCTCGGTTGATCCTTGTCAATCCAAGTTTTTCTTAGTAATATAGAAAATGGGGTGCGTCTCTCAATGAATTTAACAACCTCAAAATCTTCCTTTGTCGAAGTTCCATGAGCACTTATAGATATCTGGGTGAGTCTTCCACATAGGGCTATCAACTTTCCTATGAATAATTCTATTCCTCCCAATGAAAGAATCATAGCAGGCTTTCCTAAAATTTTCAAGGTTCTTTCTGTCATGATATTCACCTGTGTTTCTTCATCCAGAGCACAGTCAATGTCGAAGTCTCTTATTCTTGTTTCTGTGCTTTCTTTTTCTTTGAAGATCTCTGATAAGTTGATATTTCTGTGATCATTAAGGGTTTCTTTCATTTGTAGCAATACATTCTCTGTTTCTTTCTGGGGTTCTTCCATGGTCTTAGTTTCTTGATATTCCTCAGGGTTTTCTTGTCTCATGTTCATTCTTTCAACCTTAGCAATCATTCTAGGGCAATCCAAAACTTCATGGTCCATAGATTCACAACAAAGACAACTAGGTCTTCTACCAGGGCATTCCTTAGCAAGATGTCTCAGTCTTTTGCAACTATAACAAAGGGTTAATCATTTTTTTCTTCTAAATGATCCCCATCCTTTCCTGTACTGCGCACTAGGATCATAGTAGCTAACCTGCAAATAATTCTTTCTAGGATTCTGCATCCATTTTTTAGTCCAAACATTATTTCTATGCATAGGAATAACATATCTTTCATCATTTCTATCAGATCTACTCATATCAAATATTCTTTCTTCTATCTATACCCTAGTTTTCAAGCTAGGAAAATTTTTATCAGACATACCTAGATCCATACTTTCGAAACAAAAATTTCCACTTATCTTACCTTTTTAATCAAAAAGTTTCACTGTTCTTATCTTTATCAAAGCACAAAGCTTCAATATATTACCTCTTTTCTTCAGATCTGACTTCTCTTCTTAGCACAAATATTTGCAAGTCAAGTAGAATACTGTGCACTAGGGAAATAGATCTACGCACAGAGCTTTCTCTTTTCTTCAGTTCCCAGCAATCACAGTTTCAGGTCCTGACAATGGAACCATTCGTTGACACAATGGCAGACCCAAGGTTCAATGCTCAAGAGCGCACCAACAAAACCCTAACTACCAGCCCTTTCGGCAACACTTGCGAAGCAGATGAAGTCTCACCCGAGGTAGAGGCAGGGGCAGTTGTAGGACTCAGATGTCTGCAATCTTAGCTGGGACACAGATCTGTGATTGTAACACCTTAACAGAGCACTTAAAAGTTATAGATCATTAGTATTTAGCCTTAATTTACAATGCAGGTAAACCCTAATGACAGATCAACACAGTATTCACCCAGATCTAGTATATTCAAGCACTAAGCACATTCACATAGGTTAGATCTAACATTCATTCATATTATTCAGCACTAAGCTATCATATTAGATTCATCTAAGCATACATCATTAATCATATGAACAATGAAACAACCATAATGCACGAAGCAACCATAACACAGGATATACGTGGTTCACCCCCAGTATGGGGCTACATCCACCAACTCTTCTTCTTTATTATAGTTTTTTGTCAATCTTCTACATGCACATAGTTACAAAATTCTACTTTGCATAGGACAGTAGATCTGCATGCACTTCGCTAGATCCTCCTTCCCTGAGCTAGGTCTCAGCACAAAGCCTTCTACACAGTCTCTTGCAGTCACTTGCACTTAGCCTTGTAAGTTTCACAGAGTATGCACAAAGCATGTACAACTATCACTTGCACTTAGCACTTAGCATCACACCCTTGTGCTTCTTCCCCCCTACTTACATCGCCTAGGTTTCTATTTATACATTACAAAATGGGCCTAAACATGGGTAAATCCATGGGCCGTCATCCCCATACCTGTTACATAAGCCCAAAACCCTAAAAGCGCGAACAAGGGGCTGAGATCCCACGATCTTTGCTTCGACTTCCACTCCGCCTTCGACAGCCTGTCGAAGTCCCAAAATAGGTCAAACATGATCAAGGATCCTTAAAACTTGGTTAAGGTCCAACACTTGGTATGCAGAAACGACAACAAGATTGACGAATTTATAGGCCATTTCAAGAACTTGAACCTAAAATATGCTGAAAGGATAAAATGGTTCGACCCTAATGGGATTTTTCGAGAATATTTACTATCGTTTGGATTTAGAAACTCTTTTATCCATAGATGTCTGACCGAAGATAGAGATAGTGATGACAACACTCCTACTTCTGATGATTGCAACGTATAAACATTGCAAAGAGCAACTGAATTGTACAGATAATAGGGAAAATAATCATGTGAGAAGAGTGTCTAGTCCCTACCCAACACTCCCAAGAGCACGACATCACAGAGAGTCGCTTCAACAATCCACCCCAGTAAGAAAGAAACCCATAAATCTTCAAACAGAGGAGGAGATAAGAACCCTCCTCGAGGAAAAATTGATTGTTCTCACAAGCTTCCCTTGATGAAGAAGAGAAAAAACATTGTAGGGCAAGCGGAAGAACCGAAAATTGAAAGTGAGCACATGCAACTTGAAACTTCTGTGGATGCCCTCTTGCACAAAGTTGATCCGTCCACAGATGCGATGCACCATAGTTCCACAATGGAAATAGCTGAGACAGACATTTTTTACGAAGATGAATCCTTTGTATTCCAGAGCGTTGTTTTTGACAGCCAATCTAAAAATTTAATGATTGAAAAGAGAGATGGAACAAATAAGAAAGGAAAATCTCGTACAAAGATTAACTTTAGGAAAATGCAGTTGTCCCAAATCTCCTGATTTCACCGCGCAACCGCTGATGCTCTTGATAATTCCATTGGAGGAATTGAAGCAGAGAATGCCACACTGAATGACCGAATCAAGGAATTGGAGGAAGCTTTCATTTCTACCCCAGTGTTTTCCAATCCTTTAGAAAAAATCATTCCTTCTAACCCCACAACCAAGTTAAAAGGATCCTCTAGCCTCCTCACATCCTGTAGATCCTTTGTAGAGAAGAACATTAAGAAAAGAATGCAACTAATTACTGAAGCCTGGGAAACATCACAAAATATAGCTTCCTTTCGAAAAAGGGCAAATGATTTGCACGGACATTTGCAGACGAATTTAAAAAATGAAGAACATTTCTATGAACAAACGATGATCCCTTTTGCCAACCATGCCATCAACAACTCGAATCTGAAAATAAGACAAGAGGATCTCCCCTCCCCAAAGTGGATCAAAAAATTAAAAGCATGCTGGAAAGATAAAGTTAAGAACCTGCAGCTCATTGTTGAATCATGTGAACAAGACATATCAGAGAAAAAAGAATTATTCAGAAACCTGACCCAAATAGACTTAGCCGGAAGTACCAACGAAGTTCAAGACCCAAACTTAATCCTCAAATCCTTGTCCTTGACCAAGCAAGCCTTCGATGAACAACTTGATATTTTAAAGGGGTTGTCTTTAGAAAAGTTTTATTACATCCTTGAATATGGTGAAGATGACAGAACTGGCTAGTGGATTATTCAACACACAATGAAGAAATTGAACAGCTTCTGCATAGTATTTCTATGGATCGAAGGAAATTAGAAAATGAGCTTTTCGACATAGAAATCCGGGATGAAATCAACGTGGCCCCCATGAGAAGCTACATTGAGGAATGGTTCCAGCGGAGAATGGACAATCTCATTGACGAAGGACAACAACTGGTTGGCATGATTTCAGTGGTCGTGGATGAGAACAACAAAAACGCATCGGCCTCGAAGTAAGTCTATACTGATTAGATCTTTCTTTCTTCATCAATCCAGAAATGTCTAACCAAAGACTCATAACTTCCAATTTCTTCTTTTCAGGTCTTCCTCTCTACCGTCACGTACTTTTTCTTTCTACAATCCTATTTCTTGTACTTGTTTATTTTATGGTCCACGGAAGCCCCAATCCCAGTCTATATGAAAAACACATTTAAATTTCCAGAAATATGGAACAGATTCCATAAATATGTAACATACAATATTATTTTTTGATAAATTTAAAAAAAAACTAATTCAGGAACAATTTTTGTGTGCTGCTTTGGGAATGCTATTTTTTTTTTCCTTCAAGTATGCTCGATGTCACGAAATTGTGTTTATTATATTTGAATGTTTAATGTGGGAACAATTTTTGTGTGATTTTTTTCCTTCAACTATGTTCGATGTCAGAAAATTGTGTTTATTATATTTGAATGTTTAATGTGTTTGGTTCCCGGAATTTTAAGTCATTGAGACAGAAATTTAAATTGTGTTTATTATATTTGAATGTTTAATGTGTCTAGTTTTTGGTTATTTTTTCCAGGAACCTTTATTTCAAGTCATTGAGACAAAAAATTTATAAGTCTCATGTTTGAACTATACACACACTAGGAAAAAACTGCCTCTTTCGCATAATAACTTTGGGAGTCATCCTCTGCATGAATACCCCCTGTACTTCAAGCTGCTTCTCACATGTCTCTGCTCGGTCCCTCCATAGCAGTGCATTTATTCCCATTCCAACCTAGCAGACCTTTTTGTAATTTGATATACAAAATAAATGTGAAGCATTTTACCCCGTTTAAAATAATGGTGAGCTGCTGAGATCGTATTTTGGACGGCTAACTTTTTCTTTTCTCATAACGTCCTTAATCGTGCAATGCTATCGTAGTTTTCAAATGCCTTTGGAATAAAATTCCAATATTCCAATTTTTCAACAATGCCTTTGCAATAAAATTCCAATATTCCAATTTTTCAACAATGGGACCTCTTCATCAACAATCGAGTCAACTATTATTGATATGAAGGAAAACCGTGCTTCCTTAGTGGAATAGTCAACAATATTCGAGTTAATTTTGACATAATTATTAAAACAGTCGAGAAAATGCTTTCACTTTCTTATTGACTATTCCTTAGTGGAATAGTCAATAATTTTTTCCAGTCGACAATCTTGAAACTTGTAAGTCTTATCCGATCCATACGTCCGTCGAAACTTTTCACGACACGCATTTATGGCTTGATTTGTAAACTCCTCTCCAGAGGTCGTTGGGCTTTAGCTCATGTGAAATCTAGCAATGGAAGGCGTTGGATTCGCCTCATCTGTTGCCTCCCTTGTGTTTATGATTTGCATGCATACTTCTTTTATGAATATACATGCACTACAAAATCACAGTACACCATCTTCTATGAGCTCTGCAAGCACAAGATTACTGAAAGTGGGTGTGCCTTGGAAGAAGGTGTTCACGGAATTTGTGTCAGTAGAAAAGAACGGAACAAACTTCATTGTTGAGGGATTCTGCGTGAAGGTGTTTGAAGAGTCCATTAAAACACTCAATTATTCCGTCCATTATATCCCATATTACAACTCCACCTACGAGTATATTATTCACCAAATTGTGCTTAAGGTATAGGTGTTGTCTGTGTGCGGGGGCCTAGGCTGTTTTGTCATTCTTAACGGTAATAGAAGTAGCTGTAAGCAATACTCAAACATTCTCATATCTTTGATTCTGT
>ML832336.1:38317-49778 GCA_009831015.1 Picea engelmannii | reverse complement strand
TATGGTCACAAAGATTTTGAATGTAGATCTTATGAAAGGAGATATAATGGAAGATTTTATAACACCATGAGGTGTTGGAGATGTGATCAAGTAGGACACATTGTTGTTCACTGTAACACTATGAGATGCTACAACTGTAGTGGTTTTGGACACAAATCCCATGAGTGTTGGAACACAAGAAGAAAGTCCATGATGATAACTGCAAATAGCATGGCTAGAAGAAGGAATGAAGTAACGAAGGGAGACAACTTTGAAAAGATGGACGCTCAGAGCTCAAGTTCTGAGGAGCAGGGACATCTACAGAAGTGGGTGAAGAAGACAGAGCAGCCAGAACAGAATGAAAGACTAAAGGGAAGCTCAAGTAAGTCATCTACTGAAGCATACACAGGTGATAATGGTATCAGTCTCGTACATACGCAGGCTAACCTTGTATAGGTCGCATACATACGCGAGATGTTGTGCAACAGACCACGTATATGTGGTAAATCCTTGAGAAAAAGGCTATGAACATGGATTGCATCTTGATGTGATGGTATAACACTCTGTTACAGGGTCTGACATTGTTTGTTGCAGGTTCTGACATTATTTTCTGCAGGTTTAAGTGTTCATCTATTGGATTATGTAAAATAAAATCTCGAGTGCATGACACTAACCCATGAGTATGGATTGATGTTGATCTGTTGGTGTACATGGATGGTACATATTTGAGTTTCATTGATATATCTTATGATGTATTATTGGAAGCATATGTTGATATCATGGTGCATGCATTTTTCATGTGGATTGGGCTACATATTGGGACATATGGTTGGTGAGTTGATGAGGTGATCATGTTGTACATCATTGTTGATCTATAGTTGATGCATGATTGGTACCTTTCTAATACATTGGAAGAGGCACCTACTAGCAGTTTGATTGGCAAATTTTTTATGGAGGATTTGGAATACATATATGGGATTCATAATTTTGTGGTATTGGTGCATGGTAATGTACATGTTTGGTACACTCATAGATGGCATATGCTTGATGATAATAAACCATTGGTACTACTTGATTAGAACAACAATTGGCATTTGTTTGAGATACATGATTGTGGTAATTGGTTCATGATGGAGACATATCATGAGTGATATGATACATTGTTTGGCATGTTGGTAGATGCACATGGTTGGCATATTGGTAGATGCACATGTTGGCATGTTGATAAAGGCATATGATTGATACATTCCATGGATTCTATATTTTGGCACATTGCATGATGTTGATGTACATGGTTGATGTACATAGGTGTTGTGCATGATGAGCACACATTTTGTACAGGATGTATTTGGTTGATATTTTTCTCATGATTATTTATTTCATTTTTGACATATCTTTTGCTTCATGATGCTTGGTATGGCATGCGTTTGATGCATGAACAGGTCCAAGGATCGTTATATGGTAGCAAAATGTTCATCTTGCAGAAATGATAGGGGAGACATACCTATAAGGGGAGTCATTCTTCTTCCAATGATTCTAGGAGGAGATATTTATGAGATGCATACCTAGAAAAGAGCCCTATACTTGAAGAAAGAGAACATGAGAATAATTTCAGGGGGAGAAATGGTCACAGGGGGAGTATGTTTGATGTATCTTCAACATTACATCAGAGTGATATACCTTGTTCAAAAGGGGAGATATTATTCAGAGGAAGATCAAATGCATTCAAATAGGGGGAGCAGCCCTAAGGAGAGTTCAAGCAAGAGGATCAGCCCCAAGATGAGAACGACCCTTTTCCATTGATGTCAAAGTGGGAGAGTTAATCACATTGATTTGATTGTTGTTTATTGATGGGGAGAGATAGTCACATTGACTATTGATGTAGAGCATGCCTTATCTACATGTTGACATCAATACTTGGTAATTGGTGTTAACATCAATGTTGGTATTGCCATCAATGCCAAAGGAGGAGATTGTTGGATCATGTTGTCATTGATGCCAATGGTTTGATTGATTGATGTCAAGTGATTTATTGATGTCAAAGGATTGATTGATTGATGATTGATGTAATATAATATGTATTGTCCTTGATGATAATGCATAGATGAATATGGATCAATGAGTTGTCATTGATATGATGAAGATGGATCAATGAGTTTTCATTGATACATGATGAAGATGGATCGATGTGGTTTCATTGGTACATGATGCATTGTTGGAAAAATGTATAGATGACTCATTATTTTCTTATCATGATTGATAAGGTGCACAAATGGATGAACACCAAAGTGGTCCCATTATGGTGAAAGCCCTCATAGGAAGATGCTTTATGAATTGAGTCATCCTAGAAGAATGGTTGGAGGACCCATGCTCTCATTATTGTCTTATCATGATCGATAAGGTCCACAAATGGATGAACTCCAAAGTGGTCCCCTTATGGTGAAAGCCCTCACGGGAAAACGCTTTGCGGATTGAGTTATCCTAGAAGAATGGTTGGAGGACCCATGCTCTTAGTATTGTCTTATCATGATTGATAAGGTGCACAAATGGATGAACTCCAAAGTGGTCCCCTTATGGTGAAAGCCCTCAAAGGAAGACACTTTGTGGATTGATTTATCCTAAAAGAATGGTTGGAGAACCCATGCTTGTATGTGAAATAATGAGATGAAGATCAAGGAAATTGTTGGTGAAACTATCCTAGATGGATAGTTCTTGTCATGCCATTTCCGGTGGTATGTGGAATTTCACATAACCCCTCATGGTTTGAGAGTTATGGCCTTACGAAGATGAAGGACCCCCACATGAAGGATTGAAGCGCCCAAAGTCAAAGAAGTCAAAGTGACCTAAAAGAAGAAATAATTATTTAAATGATAAATTAAAGTGAAAAATTCAAGGTGGATTATTTAAATAATAAAGAGAAGTGACAAAATCAAGAAATGATAAAGTAAGGTAACAAAATCAAGAAGGAATATTTAAATGATAAAGTATTGGAGAACTTTCTATTTATGGAAAGTGGTTAACCCTAAAATAAGAAAAATAGGTTAAGTGACCCAGAAATGGGTTAAGTGACCTAAGAATGGGTTAAGTAACCTAGAGGATCAAAGTATATATTAGATATCAATGGTCTCTTGTAGATCATCCTTTTTGTGGATCAATGGAGAGCTTCTTATGAGAATATATTTTGGAGTATTGATGGAGAGCTTCTTGTGAGAGCTTCTTGAGAATTTTGGTGTGGAAAACTTGAGCATATTGAATATCTATAGGTGGCTGAGGTAACCAAGGATATATAAGCCAAATTTCAGAAGGAAGGTGAAGAAAAGAGGGCCGGAATTGAAGGGAGGATAAATGCTTTTCATGATTCTTTCTAAGGTATGTTATTTACAGGTCATCTCACCATTTTCGCAATAACTTTTTTTCTATAATGATTCAGACCGTGGGATTGATATGACATTGAGGAAATATATCCAAGTATATGTGGTAAAAATTTCAGCTCGTGGTTCGTTGTATTTTTGGAGATACACTCCGTGGAAAATAGGGTTTGTGGCTAGTCCTGAAACTAGTCTAAAACAGGTGTTTCTGGTAAAAACATCATAACGTATTCATAAAACATCCAAATTTAGTGAGTCAAATTGAATTGGTTATATGAAAGTATTTCGTACGATGTTTAATAGTTTCATATTGATTCAAAAAATATTCCATGCGGGGCACTCTCTACAAGGTCGCTCTCTAGAATAAGCCAAAATTCAGCAAGGAATGCCATTTTTGCTATAACTCCTTTTATGAGAGGTTCAAAGTAGTGAAACCTATAGTAATTGCATAAAACACATTGAAGAACATTGTGTATCATTTTTAGATCGTTATTCATAATAGGTACAAATTTATGATTATTTCAAGTTAGGGTTGTTGACTAATCCAAAACTAGTCATGGTTGAGACAAGCAGTTAATGAGTTGGCACATACATGAGGTGTATAGTTGATGATGTTGGTACATATTGATGATTAATTGTTGATGAGTAGTTGACACATGATTGGTATATACTTTTAACATGGTTGGATGCACTTGTTTATGGTACAGGTTGATTGCAGGTTGTTTGGCACAGATTGGTGCATGGTTGATGCACTTGTTTATGTTGACAGATTGATATATGTTGAGGATTGTTTCCTCATCTTAGTTTGTGCTGAGAATGTAAGTTGATTCTTTCATATAGAGCTGGTGCTCTTGTAGATTTGTACTCTATTCAGTTGTTGCTGAAAACCCCCCGGATTTAAGTCCATAATAAAAATAAAAATTGTACATACATCTTGTTTTATTTATGTTCCTTGTGGAGATGATTTGTTGATGATATGTTGGTGATATATGTTGTTGATCTGTATTCAGATATAACTGATTATAAATGACAACAATGAGTAATGAGAAAACGTTGAATGTTAACTAAGGAGTTTTTGTGTAAGAGGGAAGTTTTGGAAAAAGGATCCCCACACTCATTCACCCCCCTCCCCCCCTCTAAGTGTGGTAGGTGTGTCCAACAGAAGACCTCAAACAAGACATGAATACCCAACTTGAATCTTTTGTTTCAATGATCTGCACCAAGCTGCATATCCCTGCAGATCCCCCTTTATATGACCCACCTTTGCATGCCGAAGATGAAACTTTCTCTCATTCCCATAATTTTTAGCCCCGTCACTTTCAGCGTGACCTACGCCTTCTGCAGGTGGATGTGACCAAATTTGATGGCTCAGATCGCACTGGTTGAGTAACTTAAATGGAACATTATTTCTCTTTGTACGAAATTACAGATGATTTGGCCAAACTCCGATATGGTGTTCTCTATCTAGATCAAGAACGTTGGCAATGGAGAAAAAATTCCCATCAAGGGTATATTGCTTGAACACACTTTGTGGCAGAGCTTTATGAATGCTTTGACACTAACACCAACCATTTAGTCACTTGATGAAGTTGAAACAATCTGGAATAGTGGAAGACTTTATAGTTGCTTTTGAGCGACTGGATTTTCATACAGAGGGCATGTCTGATGCTTTTTTCCCAGAATGTTCTATCAGTGGCCTCAAGGATGAGATTTGTGCCCATGTCCTCATGGCTCGGCCTCAGATTTGGGTGGAGGCGACTAAAAGAGCTAAGGAAGGACAACAAGCTGTCTCTTATCAAAACTGGAAACCCCCCTTTATTCCTTGCACTAAACCAGTAAATCCCACTACTCCTTCTATTCCACTAAAGATCCGAAAATTGGCCAGGGTTGAAATGGATGAACGCCAACTCAAAGGCCTTTGTTATAATTGTGATGACAAATATTTTCTGGGCCACAACTGTAAGGAACAAAATCTTTTTATGGCCATCTCATAGGATATTTCGGAAGAGGATGTTGAAACTCCCCTTGTGTCTGAGTCACCTGAACCCATTGACATAACCCCTCTCTCAGACCCTCCTGAAGTAGAACCAATCATTCCCCTAAATGATCTCACAGTATTCTCTACCCCCCAAACCCTCAAGCTAATTGGTTACATCAAGCATAGGAAGGTCATCATTCTTGTTGATAGTGGAAGCACCCATAATTTTATTCATCACCGCATTACCCAAGAAACCCATTGCTATATCCATGCAATCAATAATTTCCAAATCATGATTTCCAATGGTGGCTCCATGGAATGTGGAGGGCGTTTTGAAAATGCGTGTCTCCAAATTGGTGACTACCACCTGAAATCTCATATGTTTTCTATCGACATGGGAAGTTGTGACATTATGTTGGGTGCAGACTGGGTAAGGACTTTGGGTCCCATTCTCATGGATTTTAAGGAATTAACCATGCAATTCAACCAGGAGGGCCAACAATATAAGTTCTAAGGCATCATCATTAGTTCACCTAAGATCATTAGTTCCCATCGCATGGAAAATATTCTCAAAAAAGGCCATTCTGGCATTATTTCCCAACTCCATGCCTTACATGCAACTGAGACACCCTCTGTGCCGCAAGACCTCCAATCTATTCTCTCTAAACATCAACTGGTCTTTTTCACTCTCCAGGGACTCCCTCCTTCCCATGGTGTTCATGATCATTCCATTCCCCTTGTACTAGGAAGCCTCCCTCCCAATATTTGTCCCTATCGCCACACCTTTTCCCAAAAAAATGAAATTGAGAAAATGGTTCAAGAACTACTTAACGCAGGCATTATCCGCCCTAGTATGATCCCCTACTCTTCTGCTGTGGTCATGGTCCTGAAGAAAGAAGGTTCTTGGTGCATGTGTCTTGATTTCCGTGCCCTCAACAAACTCACCATTAAAGACAAATTTCCCATTCCTGTCATTGATGACCTCATGGATGAATTGAGTGGCACCCAACTCTTTACTAAACTTGATCTTCGTTTTGGATACCACCAGATTTGTATGAAAGAAGCAAACATTCCTAAGATTTCCTTTAGAACTCATTATGACCACTATGAGTTTTTGGTCATGCCCTTTGGCTTGTGTAATGCCCCCTCCATCTTCCAAAGTCTCATGAACCATATCTTTCATCCTTTTCTCTATCATTTTGTATTAGTTTTCTTTGATTATATCCTCATCTATAGCAAAACCTGGACATATGATCTTTCTCATGTGGATCAAGTTCTCCATCTACTCTCTCAGCACCAACTTTTCTTGAAACAATCTAAATGTGATTTTGGTCCCTCGGAAGTGGAGTACTTCGGTCATCTTGTTAGCAAGGACGACATCAGGGTGGATCCTAAAAAGGTTGAAGCTATGCAATACTGGCCTCACCCAAAGACTCTCAAAAGATTGCATGGATTTATGGGCTTAACATGTTATTATCGCAAGTTTGTTAAGAATTATGGAAATATTGTGGCACCTCTCACTACACTCCTTAAAAATAATTATTTCACTTGGACTCCAACAACTTCTCAGGCCTTTCAAACCTTGAGTATTGGCAATGTGCACCACTCCAGTCCCGACCCTTCCCAATTTCACAAAGAACTTTGTCCTGGAATGTGTTTCTTCAGGGAAAGGAATTGGTGTTGTCCTTATGCAAGAGGGTCTTCCTTTGGCCTTTACCAACAAACAACTGTCTGAATGAAATTTACGCAAATCAATCTATGAAAAGGAAATGTTGGCTATTCAACATGTCATTGATCTGTGGCGCCCTTATCTATTGGGGAAATGCTTCCAAATTAAGACAGATCATCAAAGCCTCAAGTATTTTATGGAACAACGCATTTCCTCCCCAAAGAAAAAAAAATGGGTGACTAAGCTCTTTGGATACGATTATGAGATCATTTACAAGAAAGGCAAAGACAATGTGGTTGCAGATACTCTTTCTCGAAAATATGAAGATGAAGGATCCCTTTTTTCTCTCTCCTTCATTGTACCAGATTGGCTCCAAGACGTTCTCTAGGAATGGCTACATGATCCCAAAAGTTTGCATCTGATACAAAAATTGCAGTCCAATTCTTCAGTCTCCCCGGGGTACTCTTGGCTCCAGGATGAGCTTTGATACAAAGGCCATTTTTATTTAAGTAAACAATCAAAACTTAAATCCATAGTACTTTCTGAGCTTCATGCTACACCCATAGTTGGGCACTCCGGGTTTACCAAAACCTATGACAGGGTCAAACATTCTTTTTTTTGGGATGGTATGAAACAAGACTTTCGTATTTTTGTAGCTGAATGTGATATGTGTCAACACAACAAGGGAGAAATGGTCAAATCTCCTGGCACACTACAACCGCTTTCGATTCCACCTGCTATTTGGAGGGATATCTCTATGGATTTTACTATAGGATTACCTAAATTGGAAAATAAATCAGTCATCATGGTGGTAATCGATAGCCTTTCCAAGTATTCTCATTTATGTTATCTTCAACACCCATTTACAACATCCACTGTGGCTCAACTTTTCATGGATCAGGTCTTCAAGCTTCATGGCATGCCACATTCTATTGTTTCTGATTGTGACCCAAATTTCACCAACAAATTTTGGAAAGAAATGTTCAAGCTTCAAGGCACCCAATTGCATCTTAGCATAGTTTATCATCTCCAGATTGATGGTCAATATGAAGTTGTAAACAAGTGTTTGGAAACATATTTGAGGTGTTTTGCATTAGAAAAGAAAAATCAGTGGGTTCAATGGTTACCCCTAGTTGAATGGTGGTACAACACTTCATACCATACAACTACCCGTGTGACTCCTTTTGAAGTGGTATATGGACAAAATCCACCTTCAGTTCTCTCATATTTACCAGGTGTCTCGAAGGTCCACGCGATTGACCAAACACTTACAGTTCAAGAGGCTATTCTCCATACCCTCAAAGAGAATTTGGTCATGGCCTAGAATCACATGAAGCAATAAGCAGATCAAGGTCACTCTGAATGTCAATTTACAGAAGGGGATAGGGTGTTTCTTCAACTGCAACCTTATAAGAAAAATTCCCTCGAGGCCGACCATTGTCAAAAGTTGGCACCCAAATTTTATGGTCCTTATATTGTTCACAAGCATGTGGAATAGGTGGCCTATCAGTTAGCTTTGCCTAGTCATTCTAAACTACATCCTGTTTTTCACGGTTCATGCTTAAAGAAGGTGATTGGAACTAAGTGCCAAACTCAAACCAACCTTCTCGAGTTGGATGAAGAAGGATCCATTTGGCTACAACCACAAGTATTTTTGGACCAACGTGAGCGTCGCCTGTGTCAGCGAACCATCAAGGAAGTGTCAGTCCAGTGGAAAGATACAACTCCAACAGATGCCACTTGGGAACCAACTACCATTCTGCAACAATTTCCACATCTCAAGCCTTGAAGACAAGGTTGTTTTTAAGGGGGAGGACATGTTAGGGACCTAACCCCTCACGTATGTAGAACAATATATTCGGATATAATAAAGGTCAATATTAATAAGGCCTTGAAATAAAATAGAATAAGTCAAATGTAAGAAGACCTAATAGAAGCTTCCGCTTCTAGAAGGATCTTCCTCTAGATGTTTCTTTTGATAGACATATTTAGTATAAATAGGAGTCAGGGGATGAGAACCCTAGATTGGATATTATTGTAATAGAGCTCTTCTCGACTGAAGGTTTCCCCCTCGAAGAGGCCCGTGAACATTGCTCTTAGAATCAAAGTGCTCTTTCTGGTGTTATTTTGATATCATTTCAGTGTTATTGTGGTGTTGTTTTGGTTATATTGTTATTTATCTGCCATTTCTAGCATTTTATTTCTGTTCTGCATACTTTTTATATGTGGAATATTACAGATTTTCATCTTCAAATTAGCCACACCATTTTCTTCCAGTTGTACCTTGTCCATGGTTTCCTAGGTTAGTGTTAACCCAAATGCCACCAAATTAGTCAATGAAACATTATGTAAATTCATAACCTTCTCTTTAGTTACACAGATTACACTTCCTCATGTTTTTAATTTCATCTTTCTATGCACTTTCTTGACAATCCTTTATTTCCTTTTGTTGTATGCTAAGAGCTCTAGGTCTACAACTTCCTCTAATAAAATCATCTCTATACTAGTAACATGAGGCATTACTATTCCAATAATTTCAGGTGTAATTATCTCTTCGCTTTCATAACATTTTCCTTTGTCAATCGGTGAAACTACTTTATCAAGTGATGATTCATCAATGTTACTGTCTGCAGGGTCCATTTTCTTTTGGTCAATTTGATCTTTCTATCTTGAACTTGTTTGCATTTCATTATTTTATGTTTCATGTTTATGCTCCTCCATATCATTTTTCTTTTGCTATGGTTTTTGTTCTTGTTCAATTTTTCTACTTTCATCTTTGCTTCTAATTTCTCTTTTTTTTCTCCAAGCCTTTGATGTTATTTTTCTTGATATTTTGTTTGTTTTGCATCTGTAAGGTACCAAATGTGTTATGCAAATCAAGAATAAAATTATTATGACGAATTCCAATAGAAACAATAAGATATAGAGAACAATAACACCATAAATGACACCTTTATTGATAGAAAGCCAAGTTCATGTGCCTCTTCAAGGGGGAAACCTCCAATAGAGTAGTGCTCAATTACGAAATAATTATCAAGAAAATACTTTCTCATGCCTTCTACTCCTATTTATACTAATTCTATATTCTAAAGAACATTCTCAAGGAAGATGTTTCTAGAAGCATAAACTTCTATTAAGTCTTACATTCGAATTGTTCACATTATTATATAGGCCTTATTTACTAATGTCATCTTTTATTACATAGAAAACATCATATTCTACCTATGTGAGGGGTTAGGGAAGTCAGGTCCCTAACATGCCCTCCCCAAAAATTAACCTTGTCCTCAAGGTTTGGGATGGGAAAATTGTTGTAGTATGGTAGTCAACTTCCATGTGGAATCTTCTGGTAGTGTATCCTTCCACTTAACTAAAAATTCCTTGATGGTGCATTGACAAAGACGACGCTTGTGGTAGACCAATATTGCTTGGGGATGTAACTAAATGGATCCTTTTTCATCCAATTAAGGGAGACTGGTTTGATTTTGGAGCTTAGTTCCAATCACTTTCTTTAATCAAGAGACACAAAAAACATGATGTCTCTTAGAGTGACTAGGTAGAACCAATTGGTAGGACATGGAACCCACACACTTGGGAATTGTATAAGGACAATAAAACTTGAGAACAATTTTCTCAAAGTGTTCAACTTTGAGTGAAGTTTTATTATATGGATGCAAACGAAGAAACACCTGGTCCCCTTTAGAAAATTAACATTTTGAATGACCTTGATCTACTTGTTTCTTCATGCAATTATGAGCCATAACCAAATTTTCTTTGAGGGTACGAAGAATGGGAACTCGTATTATAAGTGTGCGATAGACGTCCATTGATCTAAAATATGGTTTTATGGTCTTTAAGGTTAACCTCATGAGGATATGGATCCCCTTGCATTTTTATAGAGGTGGTACTTGTCTTTGGATGAAATGTTGGAAGATTCTTGGTATAGTTCTACAATGAATGCAAAGGGTAAATGTTAAAGAAAAAACCATGAAATATTTTCCAAGATAGCTTGTATATACAATTGTACAACCCTTGTGTACAATTATACAAATATACATCAGATCAATTAAAGAAAAGATAAGATAAATTATGTCAACAGATATTTGTGTCTACAAGGTTTTGATATCTCCCTTCAACAAACATTTTTTCTTTCTTGTGAGATAAACTGAACCTAGATTTTTCTATAGAAATTAACAAGTCTTCAAAGAAATTTAAATGATAAATTCATTAAAATTAAAAAATTATTTTGATAGGAAATACATTTGAAATCACATGCTTTCAACTCAAGTATGAGAAATCGCTAATGTACTGCCGCGAATAGTTCTTTGTAGGAGAAATTTATAAATATATCCCAATATGATAATTTCAATAATGTCAGAAACAAAGCACTGAAATAACTTCAATAAGGTTTCAATGACTATTACATGAACTAAAATGAATTTCATTTTATTTTTATAAGCAAAGACTATG
>ML832336.1:0-10997 GCA_009831015.1 Picea engelmannii | reverse complement strand
ATCCCAAACATCATCACCCAAGGCCATTAAGTATGTTCTCATTCTAATCTTCCAGAAGGCAAAATTTGTTCCATCAAACAGAGGGGGCTTAGAGGCTGAAGTCCCTTCATGACTTGTCATGTTTAAGCTTACAGATCTACCTTTGAATAAAAGGAACCCCCTCTGATACCAATTGTTGGAATTACTAATATAACTAAGAGGGGGGGGGGGGTGAATCAGTTGTCTTTGAGCTTAAACAATTTTAACTCTATTAAAATATTCTTAATCTTTCTTCAAGTGATCATCAACATTATACAACATATGGACAGTAAAAGTAAAAAGCATCAATAACACATAAGGTATACACAGAGACAAATTTTCATGAGGAAACCCATAAAGGGAAAAAACCTCTTCTTCTTAGAAATGATAGGCAGTCTTTTAAGTTATGTACATCATCTTTAATTGAGCACCAACTCAATGTGAGGCTGCTACCTCTGTTTTACAAGCTGCAACTTGTTTGAGAGCACCAACTCTCTGGTTTCTCTAGCACCCACTAGAAGGAAGCACCCACTCCCTGAATATTCCAACACCAACTGGATGGAAGCACCAACTTCCTGAATGTTCCAGCACCAACTGGATGGAAGCACCAACTTCCAGTTACATAGGCTCCAACCTGTATAACAGAGAACACTTGTTCTCCCTTGCACCACCCTGCCACCCTAGTTTCTCTAGCTGCAACCAGATGGAAGCTACACCTTCCTGTGTTCAAGATTCCACTTGAACCTCTGAGGACAACAGTCCTCCCAAGCACATCCCAACCTCTCTAGAATATGAATGGCTAAATAAACAGTCAACTTTGCAGGTAAATCAGTTCTTACCAATCTTTCTTTGTTCTGTAAATCTGGTCTTCTACACACTGTTATGCTGCTCTTCTCTTCCTCTGTCTGTTCAGGAGGTATGCTTTGCATCAACTCATTCTCTCATTCTGCTCTTCTTTTGCTCTTTCTGTCATTCTGCTCTGCTTCTGCTCTTTCTGTCGTTATGCTCTGCTTCTGCTCTGCATTTCATCTCACTCTGCACATTTTCTAAGTCTCATGCTACGCATCCTCTCATTTTCCATTTCTTACTGTTTCGTTCATTTTCCATCCGGAACAGCCAACCATACACAGTCTGTCTCATTTTCTTTTATACACAACTACACGATGGTTCAACTTCCCAACTCCTTAGTCAAAAGAAAGACAATTGTCCGAGCAACTGAAATGCCAACTAAAACGCTAACTGATTTTCAATCATGAGTCCGTTTCACTAACAGATTCATAACTGAGGGGTTAACTGTGAGAGAGAACAATAACCTTCCAATCATATTCCAATTTATCTGCACCGTTGGATGAACTTTATTAATCTTGCCTATGAATCGGGTTTTGGCATTTCAGCATTCCTGATGTTCAATGTTCTTGTCACTTACAAATCCCGATCTTCAAAATTCCGTAAAGAAGTCGAATCAACGATCCAGATCATCTCTTGATCTGATGGTTCAGATTACATCGCGATTTCACATATCGCGATATCGAGATTCCTGATGTCAATAATCTTTGACATGTTCAATTCTCGATCCCCGAAACTCCGACAAGGGCTGGAATCAACAGTCCAGATTCAACCTTAATCTGACGGCTCAGATTACATCGCGATTTCACATATCGCGATATCGAGATTCCTGATGTCAATAATCTTTGACATGTCCAAATCTCGATCCCTGAAACTCCGACAAGGGCTGGAATCAACGGTCCAGATTCAACCTTAATCTTATGGCTTAGATTACATCGCGATTTCACATATCGCGATATCGGGATTCCTGATGTAAAAAATATTTGACATGTCCAACACGTGATCCTCGAAACTCCGACAGGGTGTACGTCTGCTGATGTCACATGTGTTAAATAACTGCCATGTGTCACCCTGATTCATGAATTACATGTGCTTGGCATGTTGAATCAGTCTGACACTTGTCATTACCTGGTTGTGCCACGTGTTCCTAGCTGACGTGGTTTGCTGACGTGAGTCGAATCGACGGTTCAGATGTGATCTTGATTTGACGGCTCAGATTACGTCGAGATTTTGCTTATCGAGAAATCGAGATTCCTGTTGCATTGTTTCTCTGACATCTCCAACACGGGATCCTCGAAACTCCGACAGGGAGTTGGATCAATGGTCCACATAACCCCCTGAGATGGACAGTCCTCCTGTTTTCGGAATTTGTGAGCCCTCTACTCCTTGCACTTTTAAAGATCGTGCAGGTTTTCCTCAATCCAACGGTTGTCGGACCCTACGCTCAGATCTAATGCCTGAGATCTATCCTCCTCTTCAATGCGCTCTTCTTTTCTTTATTCATATCTGATGGCCCTCATGCTGTCGAGAATTTTGGATGGGATCCAACGATCAGAAATGCTTCTCGGGCCTTCAATCATTTTGTCAATGTTGTGTTGCCTTCGATCATTCGATCTTCATTGACTTATCTTCTATTTGCCTGTTGATCATCGCTGCTGTACTCAAGCCATCATTACTTCTGTACTTGCCATCAATGACAAGCATTCGCTGTCTGTTAAATATTTGCCGTTCGTTGTCTGTTAAATATTTGCCAACACTCCTTCTCAAAGCATCTCCAACTTTATTAGTGCTTCCACTAATATGCTTAATAACAAAAGTAAAATTATGCATGAATTCTACCCAATTGGCATGTCTCTGGTTCAATTTCTCTTGTCTGGTTATAAACCACAAATCCCGGTTGTCAGTATACGAAAAAAACTCCTTCGGGATAACATAATGCCTCCACTTCTTAAAATCTTGAATTATAGCATAAAATTCCTTGTCATATGTTGAATACTTCCTCTTAACATCATTCATGTTCTCACTGAAATAAGCAACAGGATTATTTCCTTGACTTAAAATTGCGCCAAAGACTACTCCACTTGCATCACATTTGACCTGAAAAGTCTTCTTAAAATCTGGAAGAACTAAAACAGGTTGTTTTGTTATCTTTTCTTTCAACACTCTAAATCCCTTCTCAACTTCTTCTATCCAATTAAAATATCCATGTTCCTTCTTTATGGTTTCTAGTATGGGTGTACAAATACTACTTAAATTCCTAATGAATTTCCTGTAAAAACTCGCCAACCCTTGAAAACTCCTTACTTCAAGCACGCTTCTTGGAGAAGGTCATTCTCTTATTTCCCTCACCTTCTATGGATCTATCTTCAATTCATTTGAAGAGATCAGGAACCCCAAATACACGATCTCTATTTTCAAAAAAGAACATTTCATTGAATTCGCCAACAACTTCTCCTGTTGTAACCTTCTCAACACCATTTTCAAGTGTCTCAAATGCTCCCCTCCCGTCTTACTGAAAATTAGGATGTCATCAAAATAAACAATTACAAACTTACCAATAAAATATTTGAGTACTTCATTCCTTAACCTCATAAACGTACTTGGTGCATTTGTTAAGCCAAACGACATAACAAGCCACTCACACAATCCTTCATTTGTTTTGAATGTTGTTTTCCATTCATCTCCCTCCTCATCCTTATCTGATGATAAACACTCTTCAATTCTATTTTGGAAAAATAACTAGCTCCACTCAAGCAATCTATTAAATCATCCATTATGGGTAAAGAAAATCTATACCTGATGGTTATCTTATTGATGGCTCTATAATATGTGCAAATTCTCCAACCTCCATCCTTCTTTGGACTTAACATAGTTGGTACTGCACATGGGCTCAAAATTTCCCTCATCAAACCTTTATCCAAAAACTCTTGGACTTTCTCCTTGATCTCTTCATTCTCTCATGGTGTTAATCTGTATGTTTCTTTGTTTGGAAAACTTGCTCCTGGAATAAGGTCAATGCAGTTACTGATACTTATGATGGGCGATAAGGAATGAGGTAACTCATCCACCATAATATCAACAAACTCACCCAATAACTCATGGAATTCTATAGGAAAATCATTCATAGAAGTGATGGTGAGAATGACTCTCGACTTACCTACAATAACAAACTGTAGTTTATGGTCCTTCTTAACTTATTTTAAGAGTTCCTTCCCACTCATGAGAGTATACTAGGACTAGCTTCCTCTTTGACCCCTTTATCTTCTATTGGCAACATCATATGCTTACACCCATTTTTTTAAAGTGTATAAGTGTTCTTCCTCCCATCATGTATGAAATTCCTGTCATATTGCAATGATCTTCCCAATATAAAATGAAAAACATCCATAGGTATGACATCACATTAAACTTCATCTCTATAACCACCTGTTTTAAACTCAACTTTACATTGTTGACTTACCATGAGTTGATGTCCTTTCTTCAACCATGACACCTTATATGGATTCAGATGTGCTATCATCTCCAACTTCAACTTTTCCACCATTTCTATGGATACCAAGTTATCAGTGCTCCTAGTATCTATGATCACCTTGCATACCCTATCTCTAGTCTTGCAACCAGTTCTGAACAAACTGTTCCCGTGGACTGGTTATCATACCTCTTTCTCTAGATTTATGAGATATTTTCTCATCATGAGTGATATTCCTTCTTTCGTTGCTTCTTCCTTCATCTATGTCTCCACATTCTTCTTCTATGCCTCAGAAATGTGAGCTTCTCCACCTCCTGCAATCTTCCTTTCAGGACATTCCCAAGATATGTGTCATGCATTTCCACATGCATAACACTTCACTTCTCCTCCTCTACCTCTTCCTCTACCTTTTGGAAAATAATTTCTTCCTCCATAGTGTCCTCCTCTAGAACTTCCTCCTCTTTCTTTCTAACTGTTATATTTTTCATCTTCTCCTCTGGAATTCTAGAACATTTTTCTGACGGTTCCTCTTCCTCTGTTAGGACTCTTTCCTATGTTCCTTTGTCTTTGCTTCCTCGCCAACTTTTCTTCTTCCTTTAGGGCTACCTGATAAGAATCTTCCACAGTTCTCAATGTGATAATGCTTATATCATCCTGTATTTCGTATCTCAACCCATTAATGTACTGAATAATTTTTTCTTCATCATTCTCCCTGTGTCCTGCTCTTATGTTCAACTTATAAAATTCTACGGTGTACTCTTTCACCGAAAAAACTTTCTATCTCAGATTTTTCAACTTCCTAAACATATTTAACTAATAATCCTTGGGTATGAATTTACCTTCAATTTAGATGCCATTCTATCCAAACTCTTGATTTTGGTCTTACCTTTTCTTCTTCTGTCATCTTGCAATTCATCCCACCATAATGATGCATGTCCCTTCAATCTAGTCACTGCGTGCTTTACCTTCTTCTCATCATAAATTTCCTCATAGTCAAAGTACTTGTCTAAAGAACTTATCCATTCAAGAAATTATTCTACATTTAAATTACCTTCATACATTGGGACCTCTATCTTTGCTCTGGTTCCCAGCTTGACAACAACTCTTAGCAATCGATCCTCTATTGCATGTTTCCCTACAACCTCTTCTTCTTATACGTCTTCATTTTCACTTTCATCGACGTCACCAACATCGGGTGCTCTTCTTTGTGCTGTCTCCATGGCATCCAACCTCACACAAAGTTGTCTCATTTCCTCTTCCATGGTTGCATTGAATACAATTCTCTCTCTACATCTTCTTGGTGGCATGATTCTGAATCTTCTTTTCACACACAACTTAATTTATTTCTCAAATACCACTTGATGCAAACTCCCCACCACTCCTGGGGCTCATGCGACCTAGAGGTCTAAGGATCGTTCACCATACGTGAAAATTCACATTCACAAGGGTCTTGTCACTTCAACAGAGAAGTCCACATGACCTCGGGAAACAAACATAGGAAAAACCTTTGAACGACGGGAAATCTGACACTTAGAAGCTTCGGGCTTCGACAATTCTAGAAACAACACCTTACAATCCTCCCAAATACATGAATTTTGAATTAGAAGATCAGACGGTTGTCACCCGCCTCAGATCAATGGTCTCTATTTACTCGACAGAGATTTTCGCAACAAAAATCTTCAAAACCTCCGGAGTGTCGAACTAGTGAACTGTTGGATCTACGATCCACGTGTCCCTCTCAACATACGTTCAATATCTACTCTGGCCTTCGGGCCTTTGATGTTTCTCGAACCTTAACAACTTTTTCCCAATATTTTCTAGAGCATCGAACTACCAGCCACACTTGATCTGCGGACACGTGTAATCACGAGTGATGACTAATATATTCTTCGAGGTTTAGAGCTTCGGGGTCCTACACACTCTTTTTGACTTCACTTCAACTCTCCAGATAGTCGTACTTTTGGATACCCATTTATCTGTGGACATGTGTCCCCCATCTACGAATGGTCCAGGTTAACTTCGGACTCTGGGACTTCGGGATATTTTTCCCCTCTACAACTGACACCCTAAAACTTCTGAATTCATGAAATCTGAAGGACTTAAACGATTAACACACATGCACCTTCTCCATATATGACAATTTTGAAAGCATTTGGATCCTCCCGAATGGATCTCGTCTGCTCATCCTCCAAACAAAAGGAATTCTTCCTTTCGAGAACTAAATCTCTCTATCCTTCCTTAGCTTTGTCAAATTTGAAGGACTTAGGCTTCAGTACACTCCTTGCACTCCTTCTTTGTCTAGAACCTAGACTGTCTTTTGGTGCACACTTGAGCTACTTCTCATGATCTTGAGACGTTTAAAATATTATGCACACTCCTTGCGCTTGCTCACCTTGAGACTCTTTCAACACTTCACTAAGTGTTGTCCCTATGCACACCCTGCATGAGTTCTCTCATTCGATATTTTATACTTAGACGAGTATATGTGCACTCCTTTCACTCACTCTACAAAATTCAATCTATCTCTCCTGATCTATTTGGTCTGAGAATGACTCTTCCTTCACACTCCTTGCGTGGAACTATGCACTCCTTGCACCAGTATTTCAGAAGAGAAACAATTGAAACTTACAGAACATAAAAGGTTCATTAATTCAATCATGAAATGCATACAGATGCATATAAATAAAGAAAATGGTTAACATAACATTACCCAATTAACTCAGAGATAAGCAACCTTAGACATTTGAAGCAATCTCCTCTATTATATTCCTTTAGTAAAACATTTACAAAGTGTTCTTGCAGCTCTCAACTTATTCTCTTCAGTAAGATAACAAATAAACTCCAACAGCAAATACAATAATCTTCCACATCCTCTTTTTGGCATAGATTACATATATTTATACATGAAGCGGCTTCTCGAGCCTTCCTTTCGACTACTCTAGTGCTATCATATCACAATTAAAGCATTCTACCACTAAGATTATCACAATAAATGAGATATTACAACCCAGATATGACTCGATACTCAAAATCTATACAATCCTATATGTATTAAAGGCAATTACATTCTCTTGGAGAGCATATAATGGCTCTAGCCTCAAAATCTTAGATTCTTTTAATTACAATACTTTCAAAACATTAAAGTGATGTTATCTCCTTGGAATCCAAAACATTTTTGAATGCACGCCCTGGATGCTAAGTTGTCCTTTACTTGGCCTCATTGAATGTTGATGGCGATGCTCCTACGTCAACATCTAGAACCTATTATAAAGCAAATGGTATCCAACCTGGCTAGATTAAAAAGGGCCATAAAACAATGGATCCCAATTTACAGAGCCCAAAGCCAAAGAGATATAAAATAGATATAATAAAACATATCCTCACTTCTTAGATCCATGGAGGAGGACTCTCTAAGTCAAAGTCATTTGGACAATCTAAATGAATTAGAGGCCAGAAAATCTCCTTGGTTGGAGGAGGAAATAACTTGGCATTTGAAAAGTAGGGAACTTTGGCTCGAAGCATAGATAACAATACCAAATACTTTCACTAGTTCACAAATTTTGGAAATCAAGAACAAAGAAGGAGTCCTAGTAAGCTCGTTTTCTAAAAACGCAAAGGTGGGGGATTAATTTTTCGAAGAGCAATTCAAATCCCCTGAAGGTTTTCCTATCTAGGAAATTTTAACAGTCATGTCAAATTACCCCACAACATTCTATGAAGAATTGAATCAGTCCATGGAAGAAGAAGTAAAGGAGGAATAGGTCCATGCTATTCTTTTCTCTATACAAAATGGAAAGAGCCCAGGTCTAGACGGATACACGGTGGATTCTTTTAATTTTTTTTTATAACCATATCAAAGAGGATATGTTATTGGTAGTCAAAGAATCCTGAATAATAGTGTTGGACCTTGGTTATGGCAGGAAGCGAAGTACAAGAAAGAAAAGGAAAAAAGCGAACTTCGTGGGAAACACAGTGACTGTCACTGGGTCGAAGTGAGCAAAAGAGCAGAAAAGATGGAGTGAAGTGTGGAAAAGAAAGACGTTGGATGAGGAGATCGAAGATGACAGATCAAAAATGAAGATGGATCGAGGATGACTCAGAAAGTGGAAAAATCAACCATTGGATGCTTTGGAGCACCACGCGAGAAGGAAGGAAAGACAGGCTGGAAAAGCCCGAAAAAAGAGGGTTAAGTTGACCTAGGGTTTTAGACACCTAGGGTTTTGGTATTTAGGGTTTTGGCACCTAGGTTTTGGCCTAAGGCTGTCGGTGAGGTATTGTAATGTATAAATAATGGTCAAGAGGACCTGGGTCAGGTTGGTCATTGAGTATTGGTACGATATTATGTTGATCTAGTTCTATTGTTGTGTGAGAGATTACTGTATTGAGAGAGAGAAGTGCTAAGAGACAGAGCCTTCTGGTATTGTAAGATCTTCAGCTGTGTGCGAAGATCAGGTCCTGCAGCTAGGTGTGCAGGAAAGGGGAGAGAAAGGGAGAGAGGAAATAAGATCTGCTAGCTGAGAATGCAGACAATAATTGTATTCTTTCCCTTAATAAATCATAAGCACAATTTTGTGTACGTAGCCCAAGAGAGAGGGTGAACCATGTATACCTTGTGTTGTGGATGTGTGATTGATTCTTTGATCTCTGTTTCTGTTATCTTGTTATTTGCATTACTGTGTTAGATCAGATCTATAACTGCACAGGATAGATCTATCTTGATAAGTGATAGGTACATATTGTGTTGTTGTTCTACTAGATCTACTTGATATTCCCCTGGTTGTAGACATCTCTGTCCTGCAACCCCCTCATAGCTGCTTCAGGTGAGACTGCATCTGCTTCGCAGGTGCTATCGAAAGGGCCAGTAACTTGGGCTTGTTGGTGCGCTCTAGGAGTGAACCTTGGGTCTGCCCCTGTGCCAACAAATAGGCAAGGGATTTAACTCATTTAACTCCACCTTTCTTTTCCTGATCCCAAAAAATCAATATGGGGATACCTTCAATGACTTCAGGATGTTTTCCTACTGCAATGTGATAGACAAGCTAATTTCCAAGGTGATAGAAAAGTGCTTAAAACCCTTCTTGGATATGGTCATAGGGGAAGAACAATTCATATTCCTAAAGAATAAGTAGATTCAGGACACAATAGTGATAGCCCAAGAGATACTCCACACGGTTAAAAAAATACTCTGAAGGTGGCTTTACTGAAATTGGATCTATCTAAAGCTTTGGATATAGTAAATTGTGTAGATTTTCACCTTGTACAATTATTTACTACAAATAGATTTTCAATAAAAGAACAAAAAATATACAATGGAAAATACACACATTACACATAGATTTTTCTCCTCGAAACCCAAACCGAGAAAACCAACATCTTCTATATTCATTCACATCATACATTGTTTACAATACAATATATATAGGATATTATAGCATCAAAAACCCTAATCCAATAACCCAGATTAGTAAAAAACCCTAATTCCTTATCTGGAAATAGAAAACCATTGGCAAAAAAATATGTACCGAAAAATCACCCAAAAACAAACACGAAAACTGGTAGAAAACAAATTTCAGGGTCGTTTCCCCCAAAACCCTGTGCAAGGGGGATCCACCGCCCTCTAACCCTAAATAATATAACACATACCCAAAAAATTGGACCTTCCTCAGACTTGCTATGATCCAAATGGACCTTGGAGTTAAGTCAGTAAACTATATCTTGGGGTCCTGATTAATGGAGTGCCCTCCTGCTTGTTTAAAGCCACAAGGGAAATAATACATGGATGCCCGTTATCCCCCTTTTTATTTATAATAATAGCCAATCATTCAAGTAGGATTCCAAAGGATTCAATTATTAATGGCTCCCTTAGAGGAGTAAAATTTACAGAGAGCGAAGAATTGACTCATGTTCAATTCGTTGATGACATTTTTTGTAGTGTCAAAGGAACTAACCAAGATGTAAGGGATTTAAATGGAATTTTCGACATTTTTTGCAAAGCCACTAGGATGTCCATCAACATGGACAAATAATATATCATCCTAAATAATTTTCCAGAATTGGAAGCTAATTCAATGTTAACAACTATCGCACCCCCTACCATACCATTAAACGAAGGTTTCAAGTATCTTGGGTTTCATTTAAAACCCAACAATTACAAGAAAAACAATTGGGATTGTCTCATAAGAAAAATAGAAGCAAGGATAGAAATATGAGTCAACATGATATTTTCCAGAGGGGGTAGACTTGTCCTGGTCAAATTAGTCTTCTAAAGCATCCTGGTATAATGGAATTCAATAGCAACAGTGCCCGAAGAGGTCCTAAAAAAAATTCAAAAACTAAGTTTCCAGTATTTGTGCTCGGGTCGGAAAAAGGACCCCGTATTTCCAAATGATCTGTAATAACCTCTCCCAAAGAGTTCAGGGGATGGGGGATAAAATAAATTCATTTGTTCGCTAAGGCTCTGGCAGGAAGAAACATTTGGAAAATAACTCAGAGAGATTATTTATGGACTCAAGTAATGTCCTCTAAATATTTTTCAAACATGTCCATCAATGATTGGTTTAGATTCCCACACAAATATGTAAAGGATCCATTTTTTGGAAGGAGTTGGTCGAAGCCTTTCCACCCATGGGAAATTGGACATCCCCAAAGGTAGGAGACGAAAGAA
>ML832335.1:64378-86985 GCA_009831015.1 Picea engelmannii | reverse complement strand
CGACTTCTCTTTCTGGGGCCTTCGAATACTTTATTATTATTCTCCTTGGGCCAACTTCTCTTCTAGGGTTTTCACACATTTGTTTAATGGTTCTCTTACTCCTGGAATATTCTATTCTAAGTACAAATGTTACACTTGGAGGTTAATACCTCCCACAACTACCAAAACTTCAACACTCCTTCTTAGTTAGGGAGGTATTAACTAAGATGTTCTTCATGTAATAGTCTCAAACACATCCATCCATCTCACATGGCATGGGCAAGACTCACATGGTCTTGCAGACCAGTCTACAGGTAGCATCACCATAAGCACACAGACTATCTGATGATCAAAACATATCATGTCACAATTATCACCATCATAGCCACATAGGCTCTGTCATAGTCACGCATAGACTATTTGATGGTCATGTCACAGCCATGCATCTGGGACCTCATCAACACATGTAGCATCTCTCTAGTGGGCACAGCCTCATCGTCCTCTCGGACCTTATGTCATTACAGGGATTTCATCTAGCTTACACAGAACTAGGCATCTAGCTCATACAGAACTAGGCAACCATCCAAATCACACAGAATCTAGAATATGCAGTTGAGCCAGTTTACACAGAACTGCATTACTACCCAATCCAAACGTAGTTTGGGCAACTGTAACTCGCCAGCTCACACATAATCTGACAACTAGCCCTAGAGCTAGTTCTTCTAGTTGGCACACCAGGCATCCAACCCACAGTGACTGGGCATCTAACCACGAGGATTAGGCGATGTACTGCGCACACACTACCCATCTAGCCCAAGTCTAGGAAACACCTCCAACCACATAGATTGGCCCTCTAGCTTGAAAGGTTGGGAAAATTGCCAGCCCAGAAGGCTAGACATTTGCTGACCTATTGCGAGGTCATGCTGACTGGTGCCACAATCAACAACATGCCTGTAAATGACTATCTGTTGCTACCACACTCTGCAAGCTACTTCCCTAAGAATCACATATGTGACTCATCACTCCCTCTTACGAGGGACGTCCTTCTGGACCGCGCCAAGCTTGTCCCTGAAGTATTCAAACTTTACCCTTGACAGAGGCTTGGCCAACACATCTACTATCTGCTCGTCTGTACCAATATATTGGAGCTTCACAACTCCTTTTTGCACCAGATATCGGATATAATGGTATTTGATCTCGACGTGCTTGGACTTGTCCTGAAACACGAGGTTGTCAGACAACTTTATACAACTCTGGTTGTCACAAAAAATACAAGTCACCTCGAACTTGAGATCAAGCAACCCTGCAAGCAATTTCCGAAGCCACACAACTTTGCTACGGACTGAACATGTTGCTATGTATTCTTCCTCGGTCGTATTGAGTGCCACACTTGTCTGCTTCCTGCTGAGCCACGATATCATAGCTGACCCCAGACTGAAGCAACATTCAGATGTACTCTTCTGATCCGTGACACTACCGACCCGATCTGAATCATCATAGCCTTGCAGTCTTATTTTATGATCCGAAACAAATCGGAGTCCATAATCAACTGTACCTATCAGGTACCTCAACACATGCTTTGCCGCAACCAAGTGAACACGTCTTGGTTCAACCATATACTGACTCAAAGTGTTCACCACCAAGCATATATCTGGCCTAGTGTTCGTCATATACATCAACGAATCAATGATTTGCCTGTACATGGTGACATTCACTGTCTCTGAAGAAGTATCACTCAATAACTTCAGGTTCGTCACCATCGGTGTGGGCATGGATTTACAATCCATCATATCAGATCTCTTTAGGATTTCTACTGCATATTTTCCTTGGCATAGGAAAATCTCATCCGGTTTTTGCCACACCTCTAGACCCAAGAAGTAATGCATCATACCCAGGTCTTTCATCTCAAACTCAGATGCAAGCTTTCTCTTCCACTTTGTGATGAGCTTCTCGTCCCCTGTTAGAAACAGGTCATCCACATATAACAATAATATAACTGGTCCACTATCTTCAACCTTGTAGTAAAGATTAGGATCTGCTTTACTCTTGGTAAAGCCCAAGATCCTAAAAAAACTGTCAATTCTACCATACCATGCCTTGGGTGCTTTCAACCTGTTGACCGCCTCTCCAACATAGGTGGTCAAATCCATGTGCCATGAAGAGATGCATCATCAGATGCTCATTTGTTGAAGACTTTGGTTCTACAGGGCATTTTTGGCCCCAACACTTCTTTTTGTAAACTGGAATTTCCGCACCCCTGCGTGGGCCAATAATGTAATAGGTCCGCATGGATCATGTCTAGGTCAGTTACCTTGGGATCGGTTCACTGGGAGAGTTCCTTTCACCGAGGGTTTTTTATCCTCAGGTTATCAATTGGGCTTTTCAGCCTTATTGATTTCCCTTGAGTTTTTCCCTCACACATGCAATAATTCCTCCAAAGTGGTGAAAGGCGTTCCAGTGGGCTTATCTTTTGGGAACTATTGTTAGGAATCATTGTAAATGACCATGCAAGACATCTTAGAGAGTCTAGCGGAATTCCATCAAGTCTAGCCTCTCCAAGTATAAATAGATCCCTTTCCTCGCTCCCAACTCACCATATCTTGAGCTATTGTTATGCTACTTGATTTTCCACTCTCTCTCTCTCTCTCTTGTTCCATCTTCCATTCTTTGGCTCTTAGGGTTTTGGAGCAAGTATTTCTCCAAGATCTATTTCTTGAGTAATAATAAAGGAGAAACTTTGGAGGATTTTTGGAAGAGCAACAAGTACTTTTGTTCTTGCTACACATGAGGTAACCTTGTTTTGGTTTGGTATGATGATGGCATAGGTAGATCTTGGGTAAAGTATTTTATTTGGGTAGATCTTACAAAGAGTATTCTTGTAGATCTATATATGTTGATTAGCTAGATAGGGTGCAAGTATTTCATCTTATTAGCTTGATCATCCATATTATCTATTGTATGCATGTCATTTTGTTAGATCTTGTAGGTTTGGCTTCAAGGGTTTCATTGGGAATGCCTCAAGGAAGAGTCCTCCTTTGAAACACACTTAAACTCCTATTTTCTCTCTCATTTACTCTTTCTCTTTTGCTATTCATTCCATATATATTTCAGCTAGCATTAACATAGTGGATTGGTCATCTAAATCTAATTTTCATCATATTTTTTTGTGAAAAATTTTTGCCCTATAAGGCAAAAGTTTTTCTTCACTTGTATTGTTGTGTGTAGCTTTTCCAGCAAGCATAGCTTGCTGGTTTTTGCAGGTTTCAGATCTGGTTGAAGGGGTTAGGCTATGCAAAAACGTCCACACAACACTCCAAGACCCTCCTACAAGTTGGTAGCTATTTCTCAACCTTCTATTTCAAGTTTTAGGGCTTCTTGTGCATAGATCTACTTGTTTGGCTGATGTTTAGTGACTCATTGGCTTGGGAGAAGGATAGGTACGGCCTCCTCTCATGTGTGAGCCTAGGGTAGCTTAGGGTAAGTGCAAATCTTCTCTTCTTCAATTTTTAGCACTTGTTTTAAGCTAGGATGTGGGGTTTGGTTGATGTTGGGCATCTTCCAAACCTAGGACGTGGGGTTAGTAATCTATCTTGTAGAATTGCTTGATTGCTTCTCTTGTTTGTCTTTCTTTCTTTGCTTTCTCTTTCCTTCCAAGTTTCTTCTAAGTTTAATATATGCCTACCTTTGGGAGAGGAATACCCCAAATAGTAGGGCTAGGGTTTTAATATGTGTTGTTGATCTTTCATGCTTAGTTGGATTTAAATGTTCTAGATCTAGATCTCACACATACTAATCCTTAGTTTAAGCCCTTGTGGCACAATCAACTTATTTAGATTTACTTGCATGCTTAAGCCATATCAAGATCTATCTCTTTTTACATGCTTAAATCAAACACACTAAATGCCTAATGCTTTAATAGTTTAGCAAATGGTTTTCCTTTTCATGCTATAACATCTTAAGGCCATTTACCAACACATCTAAGTTAATGCTTGTTGGATAAGTCAATAGTGTAGGCACATGCTTAAATCTTCATTTTCCTCTTCACACTTAATGCTTTGAATTTGATGCTTCTAACAAACATAAGATAAGTGTGATAATCTCGTTTTCCCCTTGGCAAGTTGTTATTGCCCTTATGATTTAGTTTCTTTCATAGCAAGCTACATATCTAGTGCATGGTGGTGAACTAAATCTTTATTTCAGCTATCTCTCAATGCTTTACATGTGGTTAATGCTCTTCGTTTATAAACTTAAGTAACACATTTAATAAGCTGAAGTGAGTTTTGGCCTTGGCTATAAATCACCACTTTAAGGCATCTTAAAATCACTAAAACACTCTAAAATACACCTAAAAGTCTAACAAATTGATATATCAACTTAATAGACTTAATAGGGTACCTTAGACCACCATCTTTACCATCTAAAACGGGGATTGAGGAGGGAAACAGAAGGTGATAGGCCGGGGACGGTCTCACGACGCAAAGGAGCGTCCTTTCCGTAAAAACTCAATTCTTTGGGCTGACTTGGACAGCTAGGGTAGGCCTCGTTGCCTCACTTCTTGAGCATCCAACAACTATTTGGCAATCTGGGGAGGAGGCTTTGGTGAAACACTTAATAAGGGTAATAAAATCATTTCAATCTTAAGAACCCTTAATCACTAAGTATTTGATAACCTTGGTTCAAACCGATATATTTTGTGGTTTAATACTTGCGAGCCTAATCTGTAAACCTCTCAATACAAGTAGTACTTTATGGCTAATTAAGTGTCATAATCATTTTGAAACACTTGTGCTTGAACTTTTAAATCTTCTAAGTTTCCTTTGATTTGTGAATGTTGATGTTGCCATTGAGGAGCAGTCCAATAGAGTAAGTGCTATTGGGGCATGCTTAGGCTTGATGTGTTGATGATGTTCTCGCCTTGATCTTCTTGATATCCTGCACATTAAAATAACGTGATTAGCTTGTTGTATTGTATCATTGTATCCCTAACATTCTTTATTGTAAGTAACTTGTAATTCTATTGTAACGAAACACCCTTACATTTAGTTGACCCCTTGCCCAACCTTAGGCACTAGTCTTAGTTGACTTAGGGAAAGAGATTGCTTATCATACTAACCTTGCATCTTGCATTGCTGCCTTAACATCATAGGTTAGACTCCTCCTTTAAACTTTAACAAATTAAAATCAACTCCTAGAACTTAAACGCTAAATCTTATCTAGTAACTAGGGTTTATCTCCCTTGGCTTCCCTAGGAGTAAGCCTAGATGGAAGAGGTTCTGGTCAAAGTGACAGCGTGGGCTGTGAACCTAGGCATTGTGCCTCCAAGGACACACTAAGTGAGCCAGACTTAACTCACGTATGCAAGTGTGTATAAGGACGACAACACAACCCATACAAGGCTTTCTTCAATCTGCACACGAGTTTCTATGTCATGTGTCTTGAATCCTTGTGGCTGCTCCACCTACACTTCTTCTTCCACTACACCATTCAGGAAGACTGTCTTCACATCCATCTGATGTACCTTCCATTTCATCACTGCAACTATCCGCAAGTATAGCTCTAATCAAAGTATAACTCTCATCACCAGCCGACCTATCACGTCCATGGATATCTAGTGGTATGACATTGTCATTATCTGGTCACCATGCCAGGGCAATGACTCCCTCTCAGTTGCTTGGCTGAGAGAAAGGGGGTCTCATCACGAGCCAACCTTTTCATTTCCATCAGGTATTTGTGGGTGACATTGCCACCACTTGGTCACCACGCTAGGGCATTGACCTTCAATCTCTCCTTATGCTATCATGAAAGAAAATATAAAGAAAGAAAGATAAAAGGCAAATGATGGGCTTGGAAAAAGTGCATTGTGGACGAAGGTACCACACACCCTCTACAAAGGCACCCATGAATGAGACATTACGACCCCTAGTATGTCATGAGCCCTATGCCCATTGAGTCTTGACCCCATCCAGGTCATGCACCTTACATGGCTTAGAGAGGAACCTCTTGGAGGCTCTCCTTGACCTAGGGAAAGATCTACCCAATAGGACACCTCGTTAACCCTCCTATACTTAAGCTTGACAAGTCACATAGTGTCTTTGAGTTGTTAATTGTTTGATATAGTGATCTTTGATGCACATGCTTAGATGGATTATTTATTTATTGGATCTACTTATCATGGTGTTATGACTTGAGATCCTTGGAGGGCGTGTTCATTTGTCTTTGCAGGACCTAGCTGGTGGACAGTTTTGGGAGAACAAGCCTATCTTGGGCTTCCATGGGGCTACAAGCCCACAGGTTTGATGCTAGGGGCCCACATGATAGATGAGAAAGAGATGACTTGGACAACCTTGATGATGACTTGGACGACCTAGCCCACCCATTTCTTGCCAAACGATTTTCCCAGGAGGGGAAAAGCATCCCACTTTTGAGCATGACGTCATGATATGGGGGGGGGCTAGGGCTTGGTGGTGAGGTGCCACTCATTTGCACTTGGATGTTTTGAGGAGAAGAGGGTTTTCACCAAGATGAGATCACCTAGATGCTTGACACATGGCCTTGGGAGGCCCTTCCATGCTTCTCCAACACCAACGACCTCCTCAAAGTGGCAAAACATCTCCTAAAGGGGTGATGTCACCCTAGATTAGGGTTTAATTTGTGCAAAAATGAAATTTTAAGTGAATTGTTTAATATTATTGTGTTAAGGGGGCAAGATTAGGGTTGTTGACCCCTAATATTGTGTTTTATTCCTTATTTTGTGGACAAGCTATGTTAGCTAATTTTTGTATAAATAGAGATCATAAGATCTCATTTCAAACATAACTCTGCCTTGTGGAGAAGGACTTGGTCTAAAATTTTCGGCCCTTTTGGCCTTTTTCATCTCTTGTGCAAGTGTTATGGTTTATCTTTGCTATTGGTGGTGGAGAAGTGATGCACTAGGCTTGGAGACTCTTTCTTATGCATGTGGATGGACTTAACTTGGAAGATTAGGGTTTGATCTAGCTTTTTGTGGAATTGGTAAGGGAAAATATGCATTTATCGTCTTTTGTCTTGCTTTTTTTCCCCATAATTATTGTTAGTTAGAACCCTTGGAGGAGTATAAGGGCATACACCCTCCCCAAGGTTTTTTCTCTTGCTTAAGGAAGGTCATTTTTCACAAGTTCTCTTGGAGAACTACAAGGGCGTACACCCTCCAAGGTCATCTTGGGTTGTTTTGCAAACCCTAGGAAGAAAAGGGGTTTACACCCCTAGGGTTTTTGTGGATCAAACATTTTTAATCCAAGTTTTGCTTCTCAAGGTCAAATACTTTTTTCAAGGTTGTGCCAAGAGAAGTACAAGGGCATACACCCTCTTGGCATTTTCCTAGATTGATTTAGCTACACTTGTGAAGTACAAGGGTGTACACCCCCAAGTGCTTAGCCAAGCCATCTTTTTCATTGACCCCATAAACCCAATAGTAAGGCACTAATCAATTTTAATTTTACATTGGAGATACAAAACTTTTTCCTTGACAAACGTGAAATTTCAACCTTTACAAGCTTTTTCTTTTGGATAGTGACCTTGATGCCTTGGGGGTTATTCTTCCCTTAGGGCGTCCCTTTTCTTCCATAAATTCTCATTGCTGTACTAACTTGTTTTCTACAACCATTAGGCTGCAGAAAATCACTAACCCTAGGTGTTAATATCCCACTAACTACCCCCTAACTTTCCTTAATTTTTTAGCCACTAATTTCACTAACTAGGGTGCACTGTTCAAGACAGTTTTGGGCACTTCTGTATGGTTGATTTAGCTGCTGCATGTTATTGAATGCTACAGCCATAAGGCTGATAATTTACAGCAGAAAATCATTTTATAACAACGTGCTTTTATTCAGTCTTAAAGTGCTATGTTCAAGTCACAAGTGATTACTAAATTCATTGATGATATTGCCTATTCATCTTGTGCTTTATATGCTGATTTGGATGCTTCATTTTGCTGATATAAACTGTCATCCACTGCTGCAAATTACGGACAACAAGCTTAACTTGCTGATCCACACTAACACATAGCATTGCAAGGTGTTATTCTTGTGTTTCGGGTAGGTACAGGTGCATCGACAACTATCTTTTCACTTGGTATCCATTTACCTCTCTTCACTTACCTTTCCCAACCAATCATTTTTTCCATCACTTGACCTTCCGGGGGACTTCTCCTTACGCTTCCCTTCATCCTTTCCATTCCCCCTAGGGTCTCCGTGGTCACCTCCCAGGAGTGACCTTAGTCACCCCCCAAGTGCGGGACCTACATTGAGGTGACATTGGGTGTAGGATTCCCAAAGTTGTAGCATTGGTTCCGTGGTTGGGTTGGGCTTTGCCCAACCTACAACTTGCGCTATAACAGTCAAAATCCTGGAAAGGGAAATGACTTACCATATTCTCTTCTTCTTGTGCAGGGGTGACAAAGGTTTGGATGAATTCATCGGAGGTAGGAGCGCACATCAACATTTCATCATCATGTTCTTCAATTAAGTCTTCTTTAGGAGAATCGTGGGATAATTCTTGCTTCTTTTCAAGGGGTTGGCAACTTTCTTCATAAGTCACTTCTTCTGTTATGTCAGAGGGTTCTTGGTATTGAGCATGGTGCACTTCCCTGAGATCTTCTACAATATCAATGGTAAACCCTTCATTCTCTAGGATTACTACGAGATTTTGAAGGACATCTTCGTATGTCTAGCACTATGGTTTCGTGAACTCAAGAAAGCTACTGATGAGATCTATGAATGAGGATATACCCTTTGGTTCACAACAACTCTTGATCCAATCTTTCACAAATGATGGCAAGGAAAGTATAAATAATTTTACCAGAACATCCTCCCCTCCAACTTCTATCTCACATACATATTTCAAGAATTCTACAACGTGAGTAAGGGGAAGGCCTCTAAATCTTGGAGAGTTGTCCGACCATTTCATATCAAAATAATGTGGGTATCCCAAAAAGTTTTCAAAGTCAATAGAGGGCTACATTTGCTCCCAGGGTGCCATGATTCCATTCCTTGAAAATATCACAAATTTGAGAGTGAGGTGGCACCTTGGAAAAGGTTAGTGGAGTTGCCAGATGATCCTTTCAGGATCACGAAAGGAAGATGAGGAAATCACCCTCAGTGGAGTCGCCAGATAATCTTTTAAATTAAAAGGCTTTGAAGAAAGGCTTACCGAAGATATGTCGTTCGAGGAAAATTGAATCGATGTTCCCCGATAACGGCGCCAAAAATGTTATTGTGCAATCTGTACTTGCCCAAAGCACAAGGCAAGTGAGACGAGGTTGGTGTAACAAGGGGGTGACCTATCACTGTCACCTTAATAGGAAACCCCTTTTTGTTTAGGAGTAGGATAAGACTACCCCAAGGGAGACATCCCTAGTGGCCTGTTATCCCCTATCCTAGGGATAACTAAGGAGATCCTGTCTCGAGGCCCATAGGTCCTAGACATGGAGTGTCGAGAGCCAGACGACTTGAGCTTGGCCCTCGAGGGTCCATCTTTTCTTCAGTGCATTCCATCTATCAACAACAGTAGCATCCATCCCACCAGCTTGGTCCTAAAGCGACAGTGGGTCTTGCTCCATGAGGTAATGAGTCCGGGTATCATAATATGTGTCACTCTGATTTTAGGATGAGTTGCCACTAGGTGGGTCTATGAAAGGTCATCGTCCATTCCTTCCGTACTTACCACTTTTCATCATTATCCCTCTCATCTTCCCCCACCTTGGTTCGGGCATTGGGTTTGCCACATTAGGAAGGGTTGTACCTTGCCTTGTGGGAAGAAGGGGCTAAAGGCCTAGAGGGTAAAAGTAGCTGGAAAGAGTTAAAAGCCAAAAAAAACCGTTGAGATGCTTCGCCCAGGGATTCCCGAGAAAGCAATAAAAGGCTTCTCAGTAAGAAAAAGGGGACCCATAAGATAAAACAAAACTCAAGGTCTAGTTGGTGGATGTGAGGTCTCATCATGAGCTGACCTATTAGGTCCATGGGCATGTAGCGGTATGACACTACCATCTATCTGGTCACCAAACCAGGGTAGTGGCTTTTGGTGACATAGCCAAGAGAAAGGGGGTCTCATCACGAGCGAACCTTCTCATTTCCGTAAGTGCTTGTGGGTAATGTTGTCACCACTGGTCACCACGCCAGGACAATGTCCCCCAACTCTTCCCTTGAAAAGAAAAAACAATAAGACTAGAATAAAAGGCATTGAGTGGGCTAGGAAAAAATGGCATCCATGAAAAGGTGCAACTCGCCCTCTACAGAGGCACCCATAGGCAAGACCTACATTTCCCTGTTATCATTGCACCCTCTGCCCAAACATTTCCCCTACACCATTTCACACACTTACATGACCTAGATTGATCTTCACTTGGTAAACACCCCAAACTTGAGGAGGATTAGCCCAATAGGACATCCTGAGACCCTCTCCAAACCTGACTTGTTAAACTGCATAAGGTCTTTGAGCATTTGTCTGGGTAAATGGGGGTTTGATGCACATGTTTGGGTAATTTGATTATTGGATGTGAGTGACATTGCTATGATCCCTGTGACTTATGAGCCCATGGAGGGCGTACTTGTTGTTGTTGCAGGACTTTGCTCGGTGGATAGGTACATATGGGGAGATGATTAGCTCAGATCTCCATGGGGTTGAAATCCCACAGATTGATGCTGTGACCCCAACCAGGGGCAGAGAGATGTCAGAGACTTGCACCAGGAAGAAAAGAAACACTTTTCACCACAGATACTTTGGCAGACCTAGACCCAGGGGGATCTTGCTCTTCCACATGGATGTTGGCCTTAGGAGGCCCATGACATCACCTTTGTGACCCTAGACGTCACCCAACGTCAGGATTGGCATTATGGAGGCAGTTGTGTGCTAATTGGCATGTGTGGCATCATCCAGGGGCTTGGAAGGCCTAACGTTTTGCAGATGAGACCCAACGTTCCACCCAGAAGGCTCAACGTTACCCTAGAAGGGCATGACGTCACCTCTAAAAATGATTTTAGGGTTTAATTAAAGACATTTATGTAAAAATTGGATTTTTGATGTAATTTCGCCATGTCGGCCTTTTGATGACCTAAAATTAATTGAAGGTCATAATTTTATTATAAATAGAGAGATAAAACTCTCATTTTTTCATCATTCACTCGTCACACAAGTAGTGGTCTGAAATTCGGCCCTATTTAAGGATTATTGGCTGAAATTAAGTGGTGCGCAACTTTTGGGGAGGCAATTCTTGGTGTATTTTGACAAATTTTCATGTGGAAGATCTTCAACTAGGGTTTATGCTTGATTATTCTTGGTGAAGTAGAAAATCTGGATTTCTTTATTGTGAATGAATGCTTATGGTGAATTTACTTGTTTCATGTCAAAGATTATGAAATTGCTTGCTTGAAACCCTAGGAGAAAGACATATGTTACTATCTTTTTCTCTATAATCTTCCACTTGCTAAAATTTATTGAAAGGGACCTATCTAGAAGTAGATACTAGAGTCCTACCATTGTAGCACTCTAGTAACCCTACTTCATTGCCTATTGCATTTTTTATTTCAATTTGTCTAAGGAAAAGAGAAATCATTAGGGCCTAATTTTTATTACTTTCTAGCAATTATCTCCAGGACTTGGATTTTTGAGGTCTTGGGCTACCAACACCTCTCTCATCCTCTCCATCCCCTTTGGCTAAATATTATCATTGCCATTTTTCCCCAGGAGTTGCTGCAGCCATCATTGACTCCATTACCCTAGAAGGCACTAGTCTACCCATTACAAGTGTTGATTGATCAAACAATTTTCAGAACATCTTCTCTTGAACACCTACTAACTCCTACTAACCTTAGATTAGCGTAAATCATTAACCTACTTGCTGCTGTTGCAAAAGATTGCTACAGCCATCTAACAACAACAAATTAACCCTAAAAGTGACATGTTATGCTAGCTAGACATTGTTAAAACTGTTTGTGGCTATCTATTATCAATTTGCCTAGTTAAAGCTATTATTTCAAGTCTTTTATCAAGCATTTTGAAGCATAATTATTGTGGCTGTTGCAAATTTCTTACTGCTGTTATAAACTGTTATACTGCTGCAATTCTACATCAGCTAGTACATTTCTTAAGAGTTCATTGTCTTATGAAGCACTAATATCATTTTGGTACTTGGAAAGTGCCCTTTTTCTATTTTATTGTGTTGTTCTGGGTAGGTACACAACATTACTCGTTTGCTTCATCCCTCTAAGACATAGAGAACCCTTTTAACTTGAGTGACCTGTGAGAGGGAAGGTATATTCTTGTATCATTTGCCTTAGATTTCTCAAACCCTCAGGTCATTGGGGATGTCTCCGCTGGGGTACTGCAACATAGTCCTAAATAGAAAGGGATTTCCTATTAAGGTGACAGTGATAGGTCATACCCAGTTACGCCAATTTTGTATCCACTTGTCTTGGGCTTTGGGCAAGTACAAATTGTGCGATAACATTTTGGCGCTGTTGTTGGGGAACACTGAGTCAATATTCCTTAAGACTACACTTTTTCGGTAAGCCTTTTCCTCAAAAGCCTTTATCTTACAAAGCTTACCCGGCGACTCCACTAAGGCTGATCCCCTCATCTCTTTGATAATCCCCAAAAGATTATTTGGCGACTCGTAGCGGACGTCAGTATACACCTTATCATCCTCCTATCCCAGTCATCCCTGTAGCTTCTCCTAAATGGTCTTCCGAAGAACTTTTTGGCCCTTTGGACTTGGCCAATATCCAAGGAGGATTACATGATCTCCCAAAAGAAGTCGACTCTTGGATACCCAAATTCTCGAGAGAGGTAGGGTCTTATGGCAATGCACATTGGACTAAATTTTGTGAGGGTAATGAATTCCATCAATTTGGAAAAGAACATCCTGACACATTTATAAGACTTTTCTTGGCATCACTCACATGGAATGCTAGAGATTGGATTAATACACTCCCAAATGGAAGCCTCAAAACCCCTGAAGATTTGGAACAAGCTTTCTTGAAAATATGGTGTATGGTGGAAAATATGGCTTCCATTTATTCCCAATACCTCATAATTTGCAAACAAAGTGACGAAGATGTCAGGGAATTCAATGATACGTTCAACACGTTGATTGGCAGACTTGAACCCAACTTTCACCGAGAGATAACTATTCTCCAACACTATTTAAATTCCCTTGAAGGAGAATTGCAATTTACCCTAAAAAACCGATCTCCTATAAGCCTAGAGGAAGCATAGGATGCTGCTTGCTAGATTGAAGAAAATATTAAGTTCAACAATTCCATTCATTAGGTCAATCTTTTGAACAAAGATGACATCTTGGAGCTGAATAAGGAAAGCATGGGAGAACGAGAGCATGACTTCCCAGAGATTCTAGAGGTAGAAAATAACACTTTCCCTTGGAAATGGAGCACAGGTTTCTCAAACATGAAAGATGCTTCCTTATTTTCACAACAAAATGAGCCCCCTAAGGATTTGAACCCCCCTCAAGATACCTTTGGAGATCTTGAGGTTGGAGATATTGAATACTTGCCTTCACAAATCGATGAGGAAGATAATTGTGAAGAGGAATTCCCCGTCGTCTACCATGTTCGGAGCATAAAAACGAAATATGGAGAACCTACACCTTTTTATGTTACCCTCCAAATCGATGATTTCCTTCTCCATAATTGTGTTTTTGACCCAGATATCCCTAGAAACATTATGACCGAGAGGGTTATGTACCAACTAGGTCTCAATATATCACAACCAAACACGCAAGATGGTTTCACACAAGGCATTATCAAATACCTAAGTGTTGCCTTCCATGCTTTCCCTGATGTCTCTTTCAAGATCGATGTAATAGTGATAGACACTTTTAGTAGCTGGGGAATTCTACTCCGTAAGGACTTAATAAAAAAATTGACCGGGAGCTTCCAAGACCAAGGGTCCAAAGCTATTATACCTCACCCCGAGGGAGGATTTTTTACCCTTCACAAGGAACCCATCACAGGATGCCTCATTGAAACTCCGGAAGAACTCAATTATCAACTCCTCTGTGTGAATAATGGGGTGGAAAGTTGGTTTGTCCAAGGAAAAAAATCAGAGGATAAACTTAGTGAAACACCTAGAGGGATATGGACTTTAGAATTTGATGGTGCTCATTCAAGCTCTGGTTCAGGGGCAAACATTGTCCTAATTGCCCCATCTAAGGAAACTTACTACTACTCCTATAGACTTGAATATCACTGCACAAATAACGTTGCTGAATACGAGGCTTTGATTATAGGTCTTAATCTGGGAATTGATAAGGGTATCACACACTTGAGGGTTATAGGGGATTCTGACCTAATAGTATCACAAGTCTTGCTGAACCTTGCCACAAAGAATGAAAGACTAAAAACGTACCGAGACTTTGCAAGATCAGTCACAAAGGCATTTGAAGTAGTATCAATCAAAGTAGTCCCCAGAGAGGAAAATTATGTAGCATATGCTTTGGCTGTCTCAACATCTACTTTACAACTCTGCGAGGGTACCCTCTAGAATTTGTGCAAAATGGAGGTCCTATTTAGACTATCAATCCCTGATAACTTAGAACATTGGCAGGTTTTTGAAGATGATAATCAAATCCTTAGATTCATGGAAAACAATAGAGAATTCACCAATTCACCGATTCACAAGTAAACTTCCTAGCTGATTCCATGGACTTGGATGTAGTAAACTTGCAAAATAACACTTTGCCAAAAGTGTGTGTTCCTTTAGAACAACTCTTTGATAGACACGATGTTTACAAAGGAAAAAACCCCAAGCAACAAGCAGACGAAGTCTTAGAATTCAACATTGGCACCGAGATGGATCCAAGAATGGTAAAAATAGGGAAAGGTACCACAAAAAAAGAGAGGAACGAGATATTTGACCTCATAAGAGAGTTTAAAGATACCTTTTCTTGGAATTATGATGACTTAAAGGCTTATAGGGGTGATGTCATCCAACATGCTATACCTTTGATAGAGGGAGTAGATTTCTGAAACCTTAACCATCTATCTTTGAAAGACAATTACCTCCTCCCAAATATGGAACACTTATTACAAAGGGTCACAGGGGTAGGCATGATATCCATGCTAGATGGATTTTCTGGATAAAATAAGGTGTTACATAAGAGAGAATATCAACTCAAAACAACATTTACCACACCATGGGGAACATTCATGTACTTAAGAATGCCTTTCGGCCTCATGAATGCGCGTTCAACCTTTCAAAGAGCAATGGCCTTTGATTTTAGAGATCTTATTCAGAAAATCATAGAAATTTATCAAGATGATCTCACAGTCGTGTCAAAAGAAAGAAAAGACCACATCTCACACCTTAGAATTGTCTTTGAAAGATGTAGAAAATATGGTATCTCCTTGAACCCTAAGAACTCTATTTTCGAGATAAATAAGGGAAAGCTATTGGGACACATAGTCTGAGGGAGGAATTTCGGTAGACTCGGAGAGGATCCAATCTATCAAAGATGTACGCCCTCCTGCTAACAAAAAATCCCTACAATCATTCTTTGGAAAAATAAACTTTATTCAAAGATTTGTCTCGAACTTTGCCGAAAGAATAAACCCCATGAGTGTACTACTTAAAAAGGACATGGCATTCAAGTCGGATGACAAGGCCATTCAATCTTTTGAAGATATAAATACGCCATTTCCCAAGCCCCAGTTCTGGTTAGTCCTGATTATTCACGAGATTTCATGATATTCTCTTTTGCTTCTCAAGATACTATCACAGGCGTCTTGTTGTAGAAAGATGTCGATGAACATGAACATCCCATTACGTTCATGAGTAAAGTCCTTAGAGATTCAGAACTGAATTATTCGATTACTGAAAAGCAAGCTTACGCCTTGGTGAAATCCCTTAAGCATTTTAGAAACTATGTGGGCTATAATAAGATTAAGGCTTATGTCCCTTACCCAAGAGTAAAGGATGTTTTATCACAACAAGATTGTATGGGTACTAGGGGTAAGTGGGTTTCCAAGATCCAAGAATATGAATTAGAAATAAAACCCACCAAGATTGCGAAGGGACAAGGGTTAGCTCGAATGTTGACTGAAAGCAACCAAGAAGCTATACAAATGGGAGACAACGAACAAGTAAATGTGGTAGTGAGTGAGCTAGAACATGATGAATGGTATTCCGACATAATATGTTAGGGACCTAACCTCCCTAACCCCTCACGTAGGTAGAATAATATAATTCCATGTAATAAAGGCTAATATTAATAAGGCCTAGAAATAAGGAAGAATAAATCAAATGTAAGAAGACCTAATAGAAGCTTCTGTTTCTAGAAGGATCTTCATGTAGATGGTTCTTTTGGGTAGATAGATTTAGTATAAATAGAAGTAGAGGGTATGAGAAGTTTTGTCTTGGATATTATTGTAATAGAGCTCTGCTCTGCTGGAGGTTGCCCCCTCGAAGAGGCAAGTGAACATTGCTCTCAGTAATCAAAGTACTCTTTCTAGTGTTATTCTGGTATTATTCTGGTGTTATTGTGGTATTGTTCTGGTTATATCATTGTTTCTTTGCCATTTCTAGCTAATTATTTCTGTTTTGAATACTATTTTATAACTGGAATACTACAATTGGTATCGGAGCACCTTCCTCGGTAGAAAATTATGGGTTAATTTTTTTTCAGGGTATAGACGTATTCCGACGTTTTAAAGCTACAGAGATTTGTCGTTACGCGCATAAACCCACGGTCGGGGATTCATACACGCAGGAAATACAAGTGATACTTAAGCGCACATCTATTGGCCACCCTTGTAACCCCTATTGGTACCCCTTCGAGTGGTAGCGCATCAGACAAAACCTGTATACGGATTAGCCTAGATCTCCTGAAGCCCTCCATAGATAAATCGATGCCTGACTGCTATGGTGCCACCGAGAACAACACTCGGGAAGATACTCTCTAGTACCTGGGTAGTTGGGTAGTATGACTATGGGCACGGTTTAGCCTCCTTAGTTAGTGCCCTAAGATATTGGGCCGAGTCCTAATGTTGGACCCCGCACGTATATCAGAGAGCTATAGCACAGGGCAACCCCTTGAATACCCTAACCATTGGGACGTGTTGCCGCCTTATACACTCCTGCGGTAACGTGGAAGAAACCCACTTGGTGTGTCTTTGGGGGCAAGTCTCGAGTCAAGGTGCTGTCACCTGATCCTCAACTCCTCTGTCTAGGCCAACTCCTAGCGAAGCCAAGGGGGGAGTCCCTATAAAAATAATCTAAGGCTTTGTAACTAAGAAAATAAAAAGCACTTAAGTCTAGGAGTTTATTGCTTGAAATAAAACTTGATCAATTAACATTTAGCATTCATCATCATCATCATCATAAAGTACTTTGCTCATAAACATGCATAAATCAAAGGATACAAGATTTGCAAGACTTAAGCATAAAAGTTAGAGAAGATGCATAAATGTAAATACTGCTCATATAAGATAAATAGATATACCAATTACCAATGCCTTAAATGGAGTCGTGGGCAGTGTAGATCGAAGATTTTATTAAGGTAAATTGATGTTTAGTTAGTGAAGAATGTGTGGCCCCTTTGGAGGCTAGCTCTTTGCTTGGAACTTGCGGAGAGTTTACCGAAACCCAAATGGTCTCACCAATAAACTCACTAAAAGTGCTGGATGTCCAAAACAGGGGGGAAGCCAGGTCCCGAGAGGGCCCGCCTTACTTCGCAGGTCACTTTTAGGCATTTTCCTTACATCAAGCTAACTACTTCAGAGATTGTCCTAATTATACTAGCAAGGTTCAATTACTTTGTAATGCTTTGAAAGAAAGAGACAAATCATACACCCTGCTTTGTAATTGAAGGACTTGCTAGTAATTGAAAGAAAGAGACAAATCCAACATTCATCCACACATTTGAGTCCACACACCAAAGATGAGCTCCAAAGTCTTTATTATTCCAAAGAAAGATTCAACAATGATACAATGCTTGCCCAAAACCGAACTAGTTTGAGGAGAGGTAGACCTTGCTTATATAGCAATTGGGATGACAATTCTAAAGAGGAGATGCGCTAGGGTTAGGGTAAATGCGTGAGTGAAGGGGAGATGCGCATGAGTGAATGGGTAGTGAATGGAGTGATGTGTGTAGTGAAGTGGTAATGGATAGGGAGTGATATGGAGTGGAGGGCGAGTGATGTGAGGTGAGAGTGGAGTGAGGGGGAGTGAAGGGGTAGTTAGGAGTGACGTGAGCACATTGGGATGCACGCCCCTCCTTTAGATTGCGCCAACTAGGAAAGTGGGGTCGAGTTCCCACATTGGGATCTCCCCCATGTCCATGTCATAACAATTAAGTCGACCTCACCTTTAGCTAACTTTCCTTAGGCCTCTAGTCAACTAGGGACATGAAAAAACATGTTTTTGACATGTTCCCCAGTTCTCCTAAAATCTAGGAAATGAATTTAATTACCCCTTTTCCGTATTGTTCGAGTAAATTTGATTTTTTAGTGATAATAATCACTTTTTTTGTCTCGAAAGATGGGCAATAAAGGTTTACATGATACTTTAGACTGGAAAACGACCATAAATATGGCATCTGACAATGTTTGATGCCATATTTTTACAATTTATTAACTCAGAATTAAAAAATTCCATTTTGCAGGAATTTAATTACTAAAACTTAAAAAAAAACCTATCAAACCTCGTCACAATTTCCAAATGACTCAATCAAGATGTCCTAGTATGAGCTCATATACATTTAGACCCTAGACATTGGATTTTCCATGCCAAGACTTGATCGCCAACACATACTCCGGCTCTGGAGTCAGTCTTTTGAGTGAAAAAACTTAGAAATTATTTAATCGCTCACAAAGAAAAGCAAAAAAAATAATTAACAAGTAAAAAAAACACTCCAGAGTACATGCCCACTCCTAGGTCTTAGGTGGCCGATAGCCTTTTACAATATCTCATACTCAGGACATTTATTACAATGGTGGAAATGCAGAAAAAGAGGTCTTTTGCAAGACCGACTGAACTCTGAACTCTATCATATGATCACTGACTGCTCATTCTTTGGCGGCTCTTCAGGAAATCTAGCTTGTGCAAACTGGTGGATAACATAGGCTTCATATGGGGACGTGTGCTTGATCCTTTTATAGAAAGGGAGAGCATGCGAGAATCCAGAATTTGTCCCTACATCACAAACATCTCGCCAAAAACAACATCAACGACACATGTATATGAAGACCAAGTGTAAATTGAAATTGCACAATTATTATACATGTAAATATAAAATGAAAATGAGATATTATACATAAAGTATAAAAAAAGAAAGTAAACATAAATGAAATTTAAAAAATGCGGAGGAAAGGGTTAGAGATACGTTACAAAGGATGCCCCCATGGGCATCAGATGTCATCATTGAGAAGTAATTTGAAAAGTTGTCTACTCACTGGTAGCTTTAACCTTTCCATTGTCTGACTGGCTGAAGTAAAAACTGCATGAATCAACCATGTCATGGATGAAGCAAGACCTCAGACGTCTGAATAATCCCTGTCCGGGATGACTTGTTGAAGATCCTTTTCCAAGTTTTATTAACTTGGCCCTTTTCTTGCGTTCAAACCACCCAAGAAACATGTGTTTGTTTTTATTCAATCAAAATTTGAAGTTTGGTAAGCCTTGTAAATCTTTTATGAAGCTCTGCATTGGATTGTCATGGTGGAAGGCTAACCACTGCTCATAATGATCTGGAGTTGAAAAACTAAAGTTATCTTCCAATTTCCCATTAGCTGTCATTAAGTCATTTGATGGTTGAGAGATCGGAACTGGAACTGGAACTGGAACTATCAAGGAATTTGCTTCACTGATCATTTCAGGTTCATCATAACTGTTGAAGATCTTCTCTGAGGAGATGGATTCCTCGGGAGGAGGGTGGGGATTTGACTTATCTGGATATTTGATCATTTCAAACTCAAAATCCTTTGTTTCCTCATGACCAGTTAATGACTCATTTATAGGCTCTTTCGGGATTTCCAAGTGAAATTCCCTTTCTTGTTCACTGTGAAGCTCTAGCTCTATAGGGTCTGAGTGCTTAATATAAGCTTCTGCCTCTGCCAGGCGGGTTTCCATGGCCTTTAATTGCATTGCATGGACGAATTTCATGGCCTGAATGACATCCGTGAATTTCTCATCAAAATCTGGTGAAACATCTGAACTGATTGTCTTTATAACCGAAGGTTCCTTCTCCTTCCATTTTTCCATGAAAGCATCAATCAATTCTTTACAAGTTTTGACTTGGTTATCCTTGAGCTCCGTGAACCAATCAAGATCATTATCGTCAAAGGACAAGATAAACAACTTCATTTGTATATCTTCATATAAGGAATTGGCGCACCATCTATTGAAGCAATGTGAAACTCTCTTAACATGACGTCTGGCATCAACAATGCTATTACTTTGAAAACAAGGCAAATTTTGTAAAGCATTTTCTGGAATTATATGTGGATAACCACTTATTGCAKAGAAATCAATAGGCCTATAAAGATCATCCATTTCTAAGCTAGACTTATTAGAAAAAAGAAAAGGTCTAACARAGATGAACTGGGACCCCAAAWWTTTTTMAGGATYCTACGAGAAGAAAGTTTGCCTAACTTCCTCCAAAAACACCTTCGGGTTYAAGGATGAAGCTAAGCAAACCGTGAGTTCCTCCTTGCAGAATACTTTGTCAAATTATTTTGAAGTGGAGTCGCCAGATGATCAAGTTTATTATAAACAAACAAGAAGCATCAAACAAAGCAAAAAGCAAAAAGCAAAAAAAAAAACAAAAGTCGTGTTCTGGGAATAGAAAGGTTTATCCCCAGCAACGACGCCAAAATGTTGTCGCTTTATACACACCTGGGGTAACGTGGAAGAAACCTTCAATCTACTTGGTGTGTCCTTGGGGGCAAGTCTCGAGTCAAGGTGCTGTCACCTGATCTTCAACTCCTCTGTCTAGGCCAACTCCTAGCGAAGCCAAGGGGGGTAGTCCCTATAAAAATAATCTAAGGCTTTGTAACTAAGAAAATAAAAAGCACTTAAGTCTAGGAGTTTATTGCTTGAAATAAAACTTGATCAATTAACATTTAGCATTCATCATCATCACCATAAAGTACTTTGCTCATAAACATGCATAAATCAAAGGATACAAGATTTGCAAGATTTAAGCATAAAAGTTAGAGAAGATGCATAAATGTAAATACTGCTCACATAAGATAAATAGATATACCAAATTACCAATTACCAGTGCCTTAAATGGAGTCGTGGGTAGTGTAGATCGAAGATTTTATTAAGGTAAATTGATGTTCAGTTAGTGAAGAATGTGTGGCCCCTTTGGAGGTTAGCTCTTTGCTTGGAACTTGCGGAGAGTTTACCGAAACCCAAATGGTCTCACCAATAAACTCACTAGAAGTGTTGGATGTCCAAAACGGGTGGGAAGCCAGGTCCCAAGAGGGCCCGCCTTACTTCGCAGGTCATTTTTAGGCGTTTTCCTTACATCAAGCTAATTATTTCAAAGATTGTCCTAATTATATTAGCAAGGTTCAATTACTTTGTAATGCTTTGAAAGAAAGAGACAAATTAGACACCCTGCTTTGTAATTGAAGGACTTGCACAAATACTTGAAAAATTAGAAAGATTTGTTGCAACTTATAGATTTAGTACCCTGCTTTGTAGTTGAGAGATAGATTACAAGATACTTAAAAAGTAAACACGGTTGCAAGATTTATTGCTAAAGAAAGAGACTTGAAGCAAAATTGAACTAAGCATGCATGATAGATTTGAGATTCCTTAATTAGCATGCATGAAATTATGAGTGTTCATTGTGTGTTCGATGTACTTGACTTGTGTGTTTGATTAAGAGATTTTAAACTTGCATCAATCACAAGATAGAGAAACCAAACCAAGAACACAAATCCCCCTTATGGGGATGGAAAAACTGGGCACAAAGGGCCCGCTTTTATTGAACTATTACAACAGAGAACCAAGGTTCTCTTTTAGCTTTTTAGAAAGAAGAAGGATCCTTATAACTGGATTATTTAAAGAAATACAAGAAATAAGAAGAGAGGAAAACTTCGTTTGATGAAGTTAAAACCCCCCAGGGTGCCCCGAGAGCCTTGATTTCGCCAAATTTTGGCAGAATCTCCCCTTGGACCTGTTACTCCTGCAAGAAAACAACAAACAAATTAAGTTAGAAAGTGATGAAAAGAAGTTTTAAACAATAAAATTTTTTATCAATTTTTTTTGGAAAATTTTCTGGGACTTTTTAGACACTTTTAATGAACCTAACCTAGGCTCTTCTAGTGGCTTCTGTTTTCTGTTTTAAAACAACAAACATAGGACATCTAGATAGTTTGATATTGAAATTAAAACCAAACAAAGACTAGTCTAAGATCTAGGTGAAAATAGACCAAAAAATTGCTTAAATTGACTAGATCTACTTCTTGAATGACAAAATTATAACTAGATCTAAAAAGTAAATGCATGCAGCCTTTAGATATTAGAAATGAACTTTAAGACTGATCTAAGCAATATGTAACCAAGAAAAAGGAGAGAGGAAATTTTTTTATCGAATTTTGGAGTTTCCGCTTGAGCCTGGAACACTTGGG
>ML832334.1:53135-79048 GCA_009831015.1 Picea engelmannii | reverse complement strand
AACCAAATGGTATATTGAATTACCATGAGGATTATTTAATGAATTTAACACCTTAGTCATGGCATTCTTAATGCATTACCAGTTTCCAATTTGATATGAGACATGAACTGAAATTTTGAGTTCATTTAAACAATCCTCATCCACTCATATTTCTAGTCATATTCATGAGTGGAGGAGGAGAATACGCTTAATCAAATTTCCCCTTCTTGATCAACTGTTGGCCGAGTGGTTTACCAAATCACTCATTGGTCCTATAGCCCATGATGTTGCCATGGGTGGTGTCATCACTGAAGAGTAGGAAATTAGTCATGTTCAATATTTGGATCTCATTTATTCACAAACGGACACACTCTATGACTTGATCCCTGATGCTCTTCGTCCATCCACGAATCCCACCCCAACACATCCAATAGCTTCTCATGTTGTTGATGGTCTGATTGGCACTTTTCATGCTGAGACTCAGTCTACATAAGCCATTCATACCAATCCCAAGTATATTACTTCTAATGTACAAAATACTCCTACTCCTTCCCCTGGTAAAACTTCTGAAGTTAATTTGGTTCAATATACACCTACTGGTAAAAATAAAAATAAAAAGAAAGGAAAGGGTAAGAATAAGGAGGAAAAAAACAATAATCAACAATCTAAGAAACCCAAAACACAGCCTGTTGATGACAAAGATAAGCATAAACATAGTTATCCTTGCCTTATATGTGGTGAGGATCATTACACGAAATATTGTTCACGACGTGTTAAGGTTACTAAGTTCTTGCAAGGGACTGGGAAACCTCCTACACCCTTCATATTGTCACAACCTTTTCCTTCTCAGCAGTAGGCCCAATTGGTCATTCATGACCAACCTTCTCCTTCTACCATGTCTTATGTCCTTATGTGTACTGGTGACTCCAAGAAGAATAAATTTGCAGTCGCAACTCAAGCCAAAGATTATTCTCCTTCGAAAGAGAAAATTGATGATTTACCACCTTCGTTGGTTCAACCTCCTCCCCCAACTTCACCTCCAAATGGTCCTCTTCATCTTGAATGATTGGGTCTCAATAAAATTCTTCATCCTCCTCCCAAGGGCGTTGTTTGAAAGTCTTCATTTAATCCTCACACACATGCTGCCCAAAACTATAGTATTGTAGAAGACCTTGCGCAAGAACCCTCTGCTATGTCGGCTCTCGAAGTCCTTCAAAGTTTTCCTACTCAACGGAAGGTATTGTTAAAGGATATTGGTGGAATTGATCCTACCGATACCAATTTGATAATATTTGACTTGGAAAATCATATTCCAAGGCTTCCTCCTCAATTAGTGTTTCAGATCCAAGTTGTTGTGGAAAATAATAACATTTCTCGAACCATTATTGATGAAGGAGCCTCAACTTGCGTTATGTCTGTTACTTGTTGGAAAGATATTGTCTCTCTTGTCATTACCGAGTCACACAATACTCTTAAGGCCTTCCATGGTACAAGGTTTAAACCTTATGGTGTTCTTCCGTCGTTGTCTATTATGTTAGAAGGTAAGGCAGTTAATGTCAAGGTTGAGGTCTTTGATGCACCTCTTTATTACAACCTTCTACTTGGTTGTAGCTGGATTGATTCCATGTGCATAGTTGTGTCTACACTTTTCCGTGTGTTACGTTTCCCACACCAAGGAAAAGTCATTAATGTTGATCAAATGGCCTTCTTTAATTCTGATTCACGTACTAGAAATGTACCTTTTATCTCAAAAACACCTCTAGGTTACGAGAATTTTGGCGTGGGTCTTTTAAAAGATTCAACCTTGATGGGTACATTTCCTATTCCACCACCCAACATTCCTCCTCCTTGTATCGCTTCGATTAAAATGATATCAACCTTCGTTCATGAAACCCCTAAGTCTTATGACCCATGGATAGTACCTATATCTGGTGACTATATTAATTATGGTGACATAATGCCTTTAAGTCTGGTATAATCAGCTTATCAAGTTATTTAATCGACAACTCCTTCTCCCCCTTCTCTCGGTGATACATCTCTTGATTCGTTTCATGTGATGTTTCCTACTGATGAGATGATCATGACATTCATGTCTATGGAAGATACTCCTTGGGACGATGGGCATCATCATTCCATTCTCTTCCTAGAATGTGAGACCATAGAGAGTTACCAATGGGTTTTGACTCTGTCTACCTTTGTTGTTATTTCTTTTGTTCCTGAGTCAACACACGATGTTTTGTATGAAGAGAAATTGAGTAATACTTCACCTACCATTCCTCTTGACATATCGATTAAACCTGGAGTCATGGAAAATGTTCATATCGGTGCCTCATGTTCTACTGATGAGGCTCGCACTTATAAAGCCCTTTTTCAAGAATGCAGTGACGTTTTTTCCTGGAGTTATGAAGAAATGCTTGGTATTGATCCTGATATTGTTGTACATAAGATTAAGACTCACCCGAATGCTAAACTCGTTCGACAGAGACTTCGCCCAGTACATCCATGTAAAGTTGTTGCTATTAAGCTTGAAGTTGAAAAAATTCTTAAAGATGGCTTTGTCTATCCTGTGAATTTGACCGATTGGGTGTCCAATCTTGTTCCAATAAACAAGAAACAAGGCATGATCCTTGTTTGTGTAGATTATAGGGATATAATTAAAGCTTGTCCCAAAGACAATTATTCCACCCCTTTCGTTGACCAAATTGTCGACGACTATGCCGGGAGTGAAATCTTCTCCTTGATGGATGGTTTCTTCGGCTATAATCAAATCAATATTTTACCAGCAGATCAACACAAGAGTTCTTTTATTTTCCCTTGGGGAACCTTCGCCTACTGTAAACTACCTTTTGTTCTAAAAAATGTTGGTGTGACTTTTCAGCACGTTATGTCTTATGCTTTCCATGACATTAAGCACATTGTACACCCATATCTAGATGATCTACTGATGCATTCTATGCATTGTCCATATCACCCAGCACATATACGGGCCATTTTCCTACGATGTCATTATTATCGCATACGTTTGAACCCACACAAATGTGTTTTTTGTGTGGAGTTTGGACGACTTCTTGGTTTTATCATGTCTATACATGGGATTACAGTAGACCCCCTGAAGGTTGAGGATATTCTTAATATACCTCCTCCTTCCACTCTATGCCAACTCCAAAGTTTGCAAGGAAAGGAAAACATTTTACGTCGATTCATTCCCAACTATGCTAAATTAACAAAAGGATTTACTCGGCTTCTCAAGAAGGGTTACGATTTTTTATGGGACGATACTGCAAACAAATCCTTTGAAGCTTTGAAAATCTCCTTAACCCATACACCAGTGTTGTTTCCACCTGAATATAGCCGAGATTATTTCCTATACTTAGCTTCTTCTGACTCTACCAATGCTATGGTTTTAGTCCAAGAGGATGATTCACATGACGAACATGTTATATACTATTTGATTCGGAGTCTCATGACCACCGAAACCAAATATTTACATGTGGAGAAACTGGCCTTGGCAGCTGTTCAAGTTGTTCAACATTTTTGTCACTACATCTTATTATGAAGAACCACATTCATTTCCAATTGCAACCCCATGAAACATATCCTTACTCAGAAATTGATGGGAGGAAATTACTCTAAATGGTTAGTTATTCTCTAGGAGTTTGATTTGGATTTTGAGCGCAATAAGTCAAAGAAGTCTTTGGTTTTTGTCGAATTGATATGTGACCTTCCCTCCACTAAAACAAAAACTGTGGAAGAGGATTCCTTACCTGACAAATCCATATTTCTAATCAGTTCTAATGACATATGGTACAGATATATTATCATCTATCTCCAAACCCAAACTTTCTGGCCTGATCTTTCTAGTACAGATCATCATCGTATCTGGTATCAAGCCCATCAATACATCATCCTTGGTGATACCCTTTACCACCGTGGTATTGATTCCATATTTCGATGATGTCTCACCTATGATGAAGTTGAGAAATATTTGAATGATTGTCACTCTAGAGCATGTGGTGGTCATATGTATGGGTATGCCATTGCCCAAAATATCTTACGAGTTGGTTATTTCTGGCCTTATTTTTTTAAGGATTTCATTACTATCGTCCAGAAATGCCACACTTGTCAAACCTACAACAATAGGATCTGATCTCATCCTACTCCTCTTCACCCTATAGTTTTCGTTGGTCCCTTCACTAAATGGGGTATTGACTTCATGACATGTAACCCTCACTTGGTTGGGGGGCATGGATACATTATTGTAGATGTGGATTATTTCACTAAATGGGCCGAGGTGATGCCTACATTTTATAATACTGGGAAAACTGCAGTGTTATTCATATTCAATCATATCATTACTATATTTGGTGTCCCTCAATCCATCATTACTAATCACGATAGTCATTTTCGTAATTTCATGATGTTTGAACTTATTGAGAAGTTGGGTCTTCGACATGAAAACTCAACCCCCTATTATCCGTAGGCCAATGTCCAAGTTGAAGCAATCAACAAAGTTCTAACCACTATGCTTTGACAGATGGTAGGAATTCATAATTCAAATTGGCACACTATGTTGTTCTCAGCATTATGGGCCTATCAGACATCCGTTAAGTCTACCATGGGATTCACACCTTTCCAGTTAGTATATGGTATCGAAGCAATTTTGTCGATTGAATGTGAAATACCATCTTTGAAACTAGTTGTCGAACTTCTCCCTAACGCCTCAATTGAAGAGGAACATCTTTTGTATTTGATGCAATTAGACCAGACCCATCGTGATGTCACCTTAGTCATTGAAACTCAGAAAAAACGTGTCAAAGATCAACATGACAAGCATGTCAAACAACATTTTTTTTATGAAGGTGAAATAGTTCTTCTTTACGAGCAATATTGTGATTTGCTAGGGGATGGTAAATTCAAGCCCATGTGGCGGGGTCCTTACATTATGAAACGAGTGTTGGAGAAAGGGGATTATGAGCTGGTAGATTATCATGGAATTCCTTTGAGTGAACCCAAAAATGGGATTTACTTGAATAAGTACTATGCTTAAATCATTTTTTCATGAGTGATGTGTATTTTTAGTGTATCATACTCTTGTATGCTTTTTTGTGTTTGGTTTCACCCTTCAACTTCTTACCTTGCGTTGTGCTTGGTTTCTAGATGTCGATGTCTTCGCTACCCTATATTGGCTTCGTTGATGGTGCTAGTCGCAGTACTCAAAACTTATCATCTGTTGCTTGGGAAATCTATGCACCTACGGATGAATTGATCAGTCTACATGGTGTTTGCCTCGGTCGTGTAACTAACAATATCATGGAATACAGTGTATTTATCAAATTGTTAATTGACGTTGTTTCACTTGGAATATGTCATCTTCTTGTATGACTTGATTCACATTTAGTAGTTTTATAGTTGAGTAATGTTTATTCCATCCGGAGTCCTACTTTTCTTAGGGTATATTTATGAATTCGCCTCTTAGAACGTCATTTTGATTACATTGAATATCAACACATTCCTAGATGTCCAAATACATTAACAGATGCATTGGATAATTATTTGTTAAACAGACATTTGAGACATTTATAAAATCCAATCACACTTTATACATACAACAAGTAAGCCAGTAGAATCCTTATATTTATATAACGATGAAAGTTTACAAAAAGTGTTTTTGTCCTAAGACCAAAATATCAAAAATGTGAAGCTCATAGATTCATGTACAAAATCATCAAGGATGTTTCTCACTATAACAAGTGATTTCCCGTGCTACTCTACGGAGTAGTTGACCGATGGATGCAGATACGCCCACTGTGTGGCGTTGATAATGCCTAGGGAGCTCATCCACTGTGGGATCAGGGAAATGCATGGTCAACCCCTCTAGGTTTTGTTCTATGACCTCTAGGTCTGCATCAACTACACCTACTAAAATGTCTCTCTCTCTCCGCCTATGGATCAGGGATGAACCTGGAGGACGATAAGGTCCCACATATGCATTATTGAAGAGCACTCGATTAGTCATCGGATAAATAACACAAAAAAAAATTTATATCATTAAAATTAACAAAAACATCATATAAACAAAATTTCCTTATTACCTATCTCCCCCCACTAGAAACCTTCAGGAAGAGCTAGATCTGGATCTCCGTGGAAATCCACTCTGGCATATGTGTAATATTCTACCATTAGAAACTGAGTCATCAGCCATTGGAAGAAGACATCATCATACCTGACAATGTGACCACCTCCATGTCGGTCCATGAGATCTACCCATCTATTCATCCTTGGATCTTGTGGAGTGGGTATACCCCACTCCCCCTACAAGCATAATACATGGACCCTCTTTAGGAAGAAGGATACCAAAATAGACCCATATCAAAAAAAAATTAACCCACCACTTATGCACTTGGTAAGTTGTTTCTTCATGATTTTTAGGACCCCTTCACACCAGTTGAAGACTATGGGCTCCATGCATTCCAATGCATACTGAAAATGGCTATGTAAATCCATGTGGGGAGATGCACTCCTTTCCATGCGAATAATAGTATAGAGGATACTCTGCAAAGAAAAATCTCAGACATCTCTGATAGCTACCTTACTGCTATGTTTCTCGGTACCGGACATACAATGATGATGTACGTAGTAGTTCATAGGCTCACCGCCACCCCTTCTACCTGTAAGTGTCACCCATGAACCATGGTGAGATAGTCTTATCAAGAAGTAGATATCCTAGATATATATAGTGAGTGTGTGGGCACCCACGTGAAATTATTTCTCGTTCACATACCACATGTGAGCCAAGTACTCCAATACTCTCAATTGGGCTCCCATGCCCTGAATCTTGAATAATTTTAGTAACCCACACTATCAAAGGGAAATAATTGTTCCCAGGTCATTCCTGGTGAAGTAATATTCTTCTCCATGCTCTCGTTTGCACCATTCCAACATCTTGACCGAGGAAAGCTTGCTAAGGAACCATAATATGAGACTAGAAACATAAATTTTCCTGAGGGTTTTCTCTTGTTGGGTTCATCTTTTTAATTTTTGGGTTGAAGTTGTCACGGGCCTGTGCATTTTCATATTGTGACATTGTCACACCCTACCTATAGGGTCACCTACGACAATCCTAGATCATCGCAGTTCCCGATATAGGGCACCTGCGATGACCCCAACGCACGGGTAACCCCTAAAATATCAACCCAAAACATAAATTTAACCTATGAAAAACAATTTTGAAACCATGCAAAGATGAAGAAGAAGGAGGTTACCTCTTTTGCAGAGACGATTCGTGAAATGATTCACCGTGCACCCCGCAATCAACAGTTGAGAATTGAGGTGAAAAGGGGATTTGGAGAAATATTTGGGTAAAGTTACAAATGAAATGGTAAAATGTGGGTTTTTACCTATTTTATTGACTTTTATTCCTTTTCATTTGTATATTATATTATTTTTATGTTTTATCCAAAACCTAAAGTCTTAACAACTTTACAATTGATTGATTTTTGCAGATTGAAAAATCTAGCGGTGAGACGTTGGAACAAGGGTCCTCTTTTTTGGTTTATTTTTATATTTTTCGCATGTATAGATCCTTTTAGGGTTTTTTCAAGAAAAACTCCGAGCCGATTATATATTCTTTCTCGTGCTCGTAAAACCATGAGAACATAATTGAGTAGTCTTTTGTCATTTTTTCAAACTCGTAATGGTGACACGAAAAACAAAACCTATGGAGTATCCTTTAATCTCTTTTCACACTCTTTAAAAATGAAAAGATTGTCGAGGGACCTTGTTCTTTTCACACTCATAAAATTATTTGAAGAAAAAATCTGATGAGTGGTAGGTTATAACTTTTTCGGTCTCGTCAGATTAATTTATGAAAAATGAACTTGATGGAGTTCTCTTTAAGTGTTTTTAAGACTCTCTAAAAATGAAAAACCCCTGAGTTTTCTCTCTTTGGACAAATTAAACAAACATCGAAAGACCCATATGCGATCAAAACCCTCCTTCTTAGGTTTCATTAAACATACTCCAAGGGACTCATCCGATGGATGAGCTTACATCAACAAGCATATGTTATCCTCCTAAATCTTGCGTAAAAATAAAGAGTTACTCGCTAGAAATGGTGGGGGGGAATTGGGAAAGAAATGTGTCTCTGTATTTGTGTTAGTGGCAATAATAGTCGCTCTTGAACATGACACCCCCTTTCATCATTGTATCCGGGTTGGGAAGTCCATTTGTCTCTCATTCGACCATCCACAAGTTCATATGTTGGGTCCTCCTTGAGTCAATGCTGCCAAGACCATTGTCGTGTCATTCATATGTTCAATAGAATTCCAACCTAAACGAGCCTTCTATCGAGTCGTCCATCTGCAATTATATATTTTCTACCATGTCTCCCTTCCCTATGTCAGTTCTGAATCACTTCATACTCTGATCTACTTCAAATCTATTACATAGTTCGTGTCATTGATGGGGTATACATCAAGGCCCTCATGTGACGAGTATTTTCCTGTCGAATTCAACTCATTATTCAAGAACAAGAATTAGAAATCATTTAGTACCTTAGAGTCTGCATGCCTCAATGGCAGGTTTCTTCACTTTCAATAGTGGGTTCACATTATTGACCCCTGATTTGAATATTCCATCGAGTGTTCAACTTCAACTCATTTATTCACATTTGTTGGATTGTACTGGGATACCTTGGGAATCATTGACATCAATGGTGATTTCCCTCGCACTTGTTAACGGTTTTCATTAATGACCAGTAATCATGTGGCTTCTACCATGTTCGACTTCAACACCTATAATCACATGGCTAGATTTGTACTTAGAGATGATGGAAATGAAGACCCTGGATCTTATCCTTTTGGTCTAGATTGTGACAGAGTATTCAGGAGTTTGTATTGACACATAGATCCACTTTTTATGTCTCGTGGCTATGTCTGAATTTGACTTCTTTAGAGCATAGATCCACAATGTATTCTTGGTGGCTATGTTGAATCGCGATGACATGGATCCATGGTGTATGTTTAGTGGCCATGACTCACTTGAAACTTATGATTAGAGACACTTGTAGTCTGAGCATGGGAATTCCTACCTTAGAACTGGTAAGATATTAGGCAGATGCTTGTTTGTTTGTAGGTTCCTGATCGATGTGCTCATTGTTTTAAACACACACATTCTACAAAGTATTTCAGTTGTCACGAGTTCCAGCTTCATACTTTGGGGGGCATCCTGTTACAAATTATTTTGGTCACCTTAGTGATCACCTAACAACATGTGTTAATGTTCCCTAAAAAATATTAAAATATACTTTCTCCATGGGAAAAGTGATTTTCTTTCCTCTGCCAAAAACCATATGAAGGAAGGTCATCGCAACCTATTATATGCATAAGGTGCGACGATGCATGATCATCGCACTCTGCACTATACCTGGGCTGCAATGTCATCGCATGCTTCTTGTGCATAGGGTGTGACGATGCTTAAAGCATGGAAAAAGCCAAATTTCATGAATGTTCTAGAAGTGAATCTTCTAGAATATGAGGTGGCCTCTGATCGGTTTGGATCTTACTCACTTCTTTGATTTGGTGGGATAGTCCTAATCTCCTATTGGCCCTTGGTTATGGAAGCAAGAAAATATTAAGGAAGAAGAGCGAAGTACGAACTACGCGGAAGGAACATTAACTAAGAATGGGTCGAAGTGGTCAAAGAAGAAGAAAAGGAGTGAAGTAAGAGAAATCTATCCTTTGAAAGAGAAGATCGAGGAAGATATATTAGCAAAGAAGTTGGATCGTGGACAAATCAACAAGTGGAAAATTCCATCAACGAGTGCTTTGGAGCACCTCGGGGAAAAGAAGGAAATTCAGGCTAGCGAAGCCCTAAAAACACAGGTCAAGTGGACCTAGGGTTTTGGATCTAAGGTTTTGACACCTAGACTTTTCCATGTAATGTATAAATAAATATATAGGAGAGGCGAGGGAGTTGCAGAAATTGTTGTTGTGTGAGAGAAGCATTGTGTTGTAAGAGCAATGTTGTACTATAATATCTTCAGCTGGGTGCGAAGATCAACCCTGCAATTGGGTGCACAGGGAGGGGAGAGAAAGAGAGAAAGAGAGAGAGATCTGCAAGCTAAGTGCATAGATAGAAATGTATGTTTTCATATAATATAATCAAGAAACACAATTGTGTCTACGTATCCCTAGGGAGAGGGTGAACCACATATATCTTGTTGTTCTGTGTGATTGATGTTGTGTTATTTTTTATTTGATATATTGTTATTTCATTATTGTGCTAGATTAGAGATATCTCTTGCATAGTAGGCTTAAGAGAGATAAATAATATCTAGATTGTTGTGTGTTGTTGTCCTGGATCCACTTCGCATTTCCTCTGGTTGTAGAAACCTGTGTTCTGCAACCCCTATTGCTACTTTGGGTGAGACAGGATCTGCTTCGTAGGTGTTGCCGAAAGGGCCAGTAGTTAGGGCTTGTTGCTGTGTTGTTAGAGTTGAACCCTGGGCCTGCCCCTGTGCCAACAAATGGTTTTGTTGCCAGGGTCGGGATATTCTTGAGGGAATGTCAAGGTGGTTTCCATTGAAGAAAAAGATTCAGAAGTGGATAGAAGAACAAGAAAGGGACTTCGTCAAATCTCAGAACAAGAACCCTATATGTAGTACAGAGGACTGGTTGGGAAGGTATATCTTTATTGATATACACGATATTTTCTTTGGAGGAATTCATGAGGATCTATACGAGTGGTTAGCCAAATTAGAAGATACCTAGTTTGAAATCAGACTTAGACCACCTGTGGTTTGGACGCCGACGTTGATCAAGAAGGTCAAAAGAGTTGATAACATTGTGTCAAGAGTAGTAGATCACTAGTTCGATATCACTATTGGAGGGTACATTACTGAGCTTTCTATTGATAGAGAAGAGTCATATAGCCAAGTAGAGAGATATTTCTTTAAGGGAACTAGAGGGAATTTTTTACACTTTTTGAAATTGAAGATCAAGATGCTATTGCATGAGAAGAACATCTTGAAGATACAGTAATTGGTCGGATTGAAAAGATAATGTTCAAGAACTATGACTGTGACAACGACACATAGATTGGACATATGTGCAGTGGGAGATCATTCAGAGAGGTTCCTCTGGTGAACCTGTTTAAGCAGAGTCACGAGCCACTGGCGCAAGACAAAGGGTTCTACAGTGGAGAAGAAGAATATCTGTTGAACGAGGAACATTTAGAGTCTGCTAGGGAAAAGGAGAGGAATAATGAAGAACATTTCCGAGAAAAGTCAGTAACTTCATGGACTGTGCCTACTATCGAAGTAAGTACTACTACTCCTCTTGTTGTTTTAGCAGCATTAAGTAACCAAAGTAGCCAGAGTTATTAGAGCACTCGGAGCACTTTTACCAGCAGTTCAATACATACTCATTCAAGAAACCTAGGAAGATCTATGACATATGAAATGAGGCCACCTATCTTTAGAGGAGATGGATTTGAAGATCCTGATCAACACTGGTTCGTATGCGAAGATGTATGGAGTATTAAGAAAGTTAATGATGAAGCTATTAAGAGAGATTAGTTTAGTACTACCTTAAGAGACCGCACACTGAGCTAGTACATGAAGTTTATTAAAGGAATTGTACAACCTAAATCGTCGAATGATATCAAGACCGCGTTGAGTGTAGAATTCAAGAAACCCAAGTCGGAGTCACAGTGCATTACAGAACTAAAAGAAATCAAGCAGAGAGTAGTTGAACCTATTTGGGAATTTGATCAGAGGTTTAAGACCTTGACAGACCATTTGAGTTTTCAGATTCAAGATGAGAAGAATAAGGAATGGTTCATTGTTTCCCTCTTACCACACATCAGAGTTCCTCTGATGCAAAAAAAGGTCGCTTCGTAGGCTGAGGCACTAGAGATCACCATGAAAATAGAATCAAACCTTATGGGAGAATCCAACTCAGGTATGAGTCAAATTTTGAGTCAGCTAACTAGCTTAACTCTGCAGGTCGAAGATATGAAGAAAGAGAAGGGAAAAGATAAAAGAGAAGAGATCTGGTGTATCATATGTAAGTCAGAGGGCCATGAAAAGGAGCATTGTCCCCTATTTAATGAGTACTTGGCCTCTGGAGCTCTAAGCCCTTTGAAGCAGGTTACTCTACCTTGGTGTGAGGTATGTAGAAATAGACATCGCCCTGGTGAATGTTGTTACATGCAAAAATATGTCCAGACACCTACCAATATTTACTACACATTCTGTAAATCTGTGGGTCATGATGAGAAGGACTATAGATCTTACGACCTCTTTCATGAAAGGTCAAGAGATACATACAAAATTCAAGGAGAGATGCAGCAGGAGGGAAATGCTATGTAGTTTAATTCCCCGGGAAGAGGAAACTTCAACCCTCGTGGCGGATTCAAAGGAAGAGGACGAGGAGGAGGCATGGGTCGATGTCAAGGTCAAATCATTTGTTATAACTGCACTTAGCCATGTCACTTGGAAAGGGACTGTCAGAACCCTTGTACAAATTGCAACTATTACAACTAATTTGAACATGTTATTGAAGATTGTCCAGTATTGCTGACGAAAATTCAGGAGAGACAAGGAGGAAACCAACAAGTACAGTTAATATCAACAAAAACTCATGGTGAGGATCCTAGAGTCATCATTATTACTATAGGAGGCGTTGTTATAGGAGAATACAGGGTGACTCCAGAAAAGACCATAGAGGGATCAAGGGTCAGAAGGGTTGTAGAGAAGACACAGTTGTTTGATCCAAGGAAGGAAAAGCAAGCGTTCGAAGAGGCAAGAAGAGAATTTGGAAGAGAATAGACCTTTTCATATAAGACACAACTGGAAGTGAGAGAATTTGGAATGCCTCTGGCATTCGATCAGTCTGTCTCACCAGGAGAAGGAAAAGAGGTAAGCAAGCTTATGGAATTCTTATGTTCTTGCATTAATTTGATTAAGGATGAAAGAGTTGTGCAAGAACTACAACACTTGATCAAACAGTATGAGATAGGAAGGGTAGAGCCTCTGCTGAATAAAGCAATACATCAAGTATCTATAAAGAGAAGGACAAACAAGGAACTACACCTTAATGCTCAGATTGGAGACTATGAAAAATATTATGTGGTCCTTGACTTGGGATCATAATTCAATGTTATGACAAAGCAGACCTGGGCACAGATAGGAAAACCTAAGTTGATTTACTCTCCTATTAGGCTCAATATGGATAATCAGTAGGCAGTAAGCCCCTTTGGGATACTAAAGCATGTCCCTATGGACATTGACGGGGTAAGGACATTTGCAGACTTTGAAGTGATTGAGATAGTTGATGATAGTTTTCCTTATCCTGCGTTGTTAGGAATTGATTGGGTTTTCAACAATTCAATTTTTATTGACCTAAAGAAAAGAAGAATGACATTTGAAGGTGATAGCCTTAGGGTCATCACACCTTTGGATCCTGATGAAGGTCATAAATACACAGAACCTATCAGAGAAGAATACCATGCTTATGAACTAGAGAATATATATAAATTGATAGCAAGACAGAAGGATTACATTAATCCTACGATACATGGAAATTTAAGCTAGCGAAGTGAAAGTGCATGCTCATCAGACTCAGAAGAAGCATTAGAGAAATGGAAGAATAGAATGTATGAAGTCTCTACATGGAGATGTGCCAGATTGACAAGGGAAGTTCGCTCGATTGGCACAGAAGTAAGTAATCTACCCACATTTGATGGTTTGTATCACTTAGAAACATTCTTATTGGAATTTGAAGAAATAGTACTAGTACAACAAAGGTTGTTGGCACTGTACGAAGCCTTGAAAGCAACGGAAACAAGATAGTGGGAACCACATAAGAATAACATCGCAAAGTGGGTACAATGTCACACTTTGATAAAAGTGCGCTTTTCAGACCAAGTTGAAGAATGTGAAGTTCAATACATAGGTCAGAGTTGTCTGAAGGACCATGTGAGAAGTTGTGAGGAGGCTTGGAGAAGAATTCCTAAAGAACAATGGATGCATAAGTTCATTAACACATTGGACACAACGCCTATCAACTGGTATCTTCAAGCAGAACTGCACCTCACCACTTTAGATTAGTACAGTATGACCCAGAACTTTATAGCTACATTTTTATTTGAAAGTCAGTACCCCATGGTAGATCAAGATTTACAAGTTGTAAGACATAAAGTCTTTGAGGAGGCACCTAACCTCCCCTTAGAGCAAGAAGAATATGAAAGGACTACACCTCTTCAAAAATTACAGGGTTGTTACAATATCAATGCTGATGAAGATGATGATCCTAGGAATGTGAACATCGCAGAAACTGAAGGACAGAGAGACATAGACGGGCCAGGAGTTGAACTCCCTTTCATTGGACAACCAATTAAAATCAATAAAGTTAATATTGGAACAGAGAAGGCACCTAAGTTGGCCAACGTTGGGGATTATTGGGATGATGCCACTATTGATAAGATTACAAAACTATTGCATGAATATCAAGACTTGTTTCCAACCAAGTTCACAGACATGAAGGGCATTAAAGGGACGATGGAAGAAATGAAGATCCCTTTGAAACCAGATGCAAGGCTAGTCAAGCAGAGACCCTACAAAATGAATCCCAAGTATAAGCATAAAGTTAGGATTGAATTAGATAGAATGTTGGAAGCGGGAATCATATAACCTATTGAAGAATCAGAATGGATTAGCCCCATGGTGGTCCAAGATAAGAAGTCTAGAGAGATCAGAATCTATGTAGATTTAAGGAAACTGAATGATGCATGTTTACATGATCCATTCCCTACACTGTTTACTGAAGAAGTGTTAGATAATGTAGGAGGACAGGAAGTTTACTCCTTCACGGATTCATTTTCAGGTTATCACCAGATCAGGATTGCTAAGGAAGAAAGACATAAGACCACATTTGCAACAGAATGGGGTTCTTTCCTTTACACTGTGATGCCTTTCAGATTGAATAATGCACCAACCATTTTTCCAGGGTGGTGTTCGAAGCATTCAAGGAATTTCTACATAAACTTTTGGAAGCATATTTTAATGATTAGACTATTTTTAGCTTATTGAAAAATCATATCGAATGTTTGAGACTAATGTTGGATAAGTGCAGGCAATATCAAATTTCCCTAAACCTGAAGAAGTGCATCTTCCTTTCACCTTTTGGAGTATTACTGGGACACATTGTATGTAACCAGGGGTTGTTGGTAGATCCTTCCAAGATTGCCATCATTGTTGATCTACCTCCCCCTACTTCAGTTAGGAAATTGCACACTACGCTGGGACATACTAGATACTACATAAATTTTATCAAAGGCTATGCATAGATAACAACACCCATAAAAAATATTTTAAAGAAATATCGTCAGTTTCAATGGTCAGAGGAATGTCAGAAGATCTTCGACACACTAAAGAAGAAAATGGTTAAGGCGCCTATCTTGGTTTTCCCAGATTGGAGTAAGGAATTCCATGTTCATGTCGATGCTTCATCTATTGAATTAGGAGCGGTGTTAGCACAACCAAGAGTAGGATATATTGACCACCCACTAGCCTTTTCTAGAAGGAAGCTCTCTGCAGCTGAGATAAATTACACTACCACTGAAAGGGAAGGTTTAGCTATGGTGTATGCACTGTAGAAGTTTCAACACTACTTGTTGGGAGGACATTTTAAGATGTTCACTGATCATTATGCGTTGAAATACTTAGTCAACAAGCCAGTATTGGGGGGAAGAATATGAAGATGGATACTATTATTCCAGGAATATGATTTTCAAATTGTGGTCAAGCAAGGGAGAATGAACAAGGGACCTGACCACTTGTCTAGGTTAGAACATGGAGAGGAACCTACCATTTTGGAGGATACACTACCAAATGCATTGTTGCTAGCCATCAGAAACGTTGATGATCACTTCATCGAGATAGTCCAGTACTTGTCTACAAGAATGACACCCCGCAAGTATACAATCATTCAAAAGAAACAGTTGGTAGTTCGCGTTGTAGATTTTTCACTTATAGCTGGACATCTATATAAGATGGAACCAAATGATATTTTGAGGAGATGCGTTATGGAGGTAGAAATACCATTGATACTGGAAGAAGCACATGAAGGCATCGCAAGAGGACATTATGTAGGGAAAGAAACAACGCAGAAGATTCTTAGAGATGGCCTTTGGTGACCTGCTTTACAAAAAGATGCTAACGAATACTATAGATCCTGCGATGTATGCCAAAGAGTGGGGAAACCTTCCAGAAGAGATGAGATGCCTTTAGCACCTCAACTAACTTTATAGACATTCGAGAAATGGGCCATTGGTTTTGTAGGACCTATTAACCCACCAATAAAGCACACAAGAGCTCGATAGAACTATATGTTTTCATCTAATATAATCAAGAAACACAGTTATGTGGACGTATCCCTAGGGAGAGGGTGAGCCACGTATATCTTGTTGTTATGTGTGATTGATGTTGTGTTCTTTGTTATCTGATATACTGTTATTGCATTATTGTGTTGGATCAGAGATATTTCTTGTGTAGTAGGCTTAAGAGAGATAAATAATATCTAGATTGGTGTGCGTTGTTGTCATGGATCCACTTTTCATTTCCTCTAGTTGTAGACACATGTTTCCTGCAAACCCCTATTGCTACTTCAAGTGAGACTGCATCTGCTTCGCAGGTGTTTCCAAAAGGGCCAGTAGTTAGGGCTTGTTGGTGCTCTGTTAGAGTTGAACCCTGGGTCTGCCCCTGTGCCAACATCTCCTCACCCATCTCTCTTTCTCAATATATAAAGAAGGATATCTCATGGAAAAGGTGAAGGTTGAATAGGCTAAGATTTGTATCGAGAGTTCTCCTTCAGATTATTCTTGAGATATTTTCTTTATTTCTTCAAGTCAGATTGTGGATCTTCTTCATTCAAGGAATTTGGAGCAAAGGCATGTGTGTTGAAACAAATATCCATTGAAAAGGGACCTTGCAACATCAAGGCATGGGTTGTATTATCCACTTTCTATTCACTTAATACAGTAATGCATTTCTTCCCTATATAAGCATCTTGTCTTCTATTGTATAATTCCTTGATCATATACATAGACTTCATTAGAATATATATATATATATATATATCTTTGTTTCCCTTCTTTCTTGGTTTTTGATTCTTAGTCATGCTTACTATTTTGAAAAATCAAGGAAGGAGCCACAAAGATTACACTAGCAGGGACAAGCATCGTTTAAAATGTACGTCACTTGTAACTCATTAAACTAGTTCATATGATCATGAATTTTAAGGCGAAGTGTGCATTTTGTTTTGTTTTGTTCTAGTTTCCTATGGGATCTAGGGAGATTTGTTTGTGTCCACACTTACTGATTAATACGATAACAATGGCTCTTCTATAAGTACCATCATCATTACATCCTTTGTATCTATAAATACCATTTCTTGGATCCTCGCCATTTCTTTTACTTGTTTGACTTCTTCCAAAGCTCACATATCATCTACATCAACCTCTTATTCATTTAGTACTTTATTGCAGTATCCTACTATAGTTTTCTTCAATTTTAAGAGCACTCTAGTATGCTTCATCTATAGTATGAAAATATTGAGTGCTAATTTCATCTTGAATATTAAATATTGATCCATTGACATATCTTGAAACCCTCTCAAATTCTAATTCCTTGATACCTTATCTTATTGACAATTTGAAGAAATCTTATGTGTATTCTCAAACGGATGTCTCCCTTTGCCTCAAATTATGTGCATGTCTAGAAAAAAACTTGCTAATAATCTATAGGTAAGTATCTCTCTTTCATTTTACTTACCAATTTCTTCCAAGTCTTAATTTTCTCCTTGTGATTATCAACTATATATTTTTCTATATATTTTGTACACAATCCCACCATAAAGTTGCATTCCCCTTCTTGGTGGTAGGAAAAATTACCCTATTAGGGTATTCAACTTTCTCATGTTCAAAATACTTTTTACCTCTCCTATAAAATCAATCAAATTCTCAACTTTTAGGGTATCATATTAATTTGAAATATCAACTTTATCATTACCTATTTCTTTCATAAATTTGATTGATGACATTGTAGGATCTCTCTCTCGGTCATCTTTTTTTTCTTCTACTTTGGGTTCTAATTTTGATTCTTATCCAACATTTCCAATTCTTCAATTCTCCTTCTCATCTATTCAAATTTGGTTCTCTCTGATTTCTCATATGATCTTCCATCTATTGATATTCTTGATTTCTATGATTTCTTATCCTATATGACATACTTATTCCTATTCTCCTAGTAATTATCACTCCAATTACCATCCACAAACCAATGTGTTATCGGTGTTATCTTCAACAAGGAATACTCCCTTAGCAAATTTTTATTGCTAACATCACCTCCACAATCAAACCTCATTTACAACAAGATAGAATCTTTCCTAGAAATTAGAATATCACTTTCTTCACTCCCATAAATTTCATAAGATTGTATCATCCTTTCCGATATTTGTAACTTTCTCTAATACCACTTGATGCATTGTAAGGGTACAACCAGATTCACACAACAGAATGCATGAATGAAAAACCACGTAGAAACATAAATGTACACAGATAAATCAACAACACAAAACATTGTTGTCTTTTATTCAATAGAAATGCATCAACTCTTATCTTTCTTATTCACAGAACCATCAAAGTCCCTATATTATGTAGAAACCCACTCTAGAAGGCTAATCTATGAGATCCGAAAGGCACCAATTACATCAATGTCCCGAATATTTATGCTGAGGACATGACTATTTGGTTCCAAAGACTTTTCACTTATGTGGGTAACCAAAACATCTACGCAACTAATGCATCCTTAACAATTATCTCTATAACTTCTAGATACAACCCAAAATTCATAGTTTAAATATTCAGAGTCAAAATGAAAAAAAAAACATGTGGAAGAAATTATGGGTTGTCATGTCATGCTCTATGCCTGGCTTGGGAGCACATTTTAAACTCCATTTTATTATGAAATTTGTTGAGAAATTATATAAAATGTCCTATAAAACATATATTTTTTTCATATTCTAACTCCAAGTATTGAATGCACACAAGTCAAAATATCTAACCATTGTTTCTACAAAAATATGGAAATTCTAGTGTGTTGGATCGAGACATATGCATTGTACCAAAAAATTGATGAATATCGGTGGATACATATAGGAAAATGTTCTCTAAAAAATATCCAAATTTTAGACCTTGATTAAAGAGATGAGATCACTACAATCAAAATTCTAGACCCATGTTACTATGAAAGTAAAATTTGGAAATCTCTACATGTTGGTTCTAGACTTATTTGTGGGACTTAAACTCAACATTTGATTCTGAAATTTATTCTGAAGCTAGAATCATTTGTCCTACACAACATATCCAAAATTTAGACTCTTCATACAATATACTAGAGATTTTTGATCAAGACATTGGATCACTATCACTCTTGAAAATCTGTGAAAAAAAATTCAATCAAACATAAAATTGAAAATATATTTTTGGATGCACAAGATTACCAAAACAAGAGAACATAATTTGTTTTCCACCATTCTCGTAATTTGATGAGAAATTACTAGTGGTACTCACATATCTTAAAATGAAGAGGCTTGGGTTTTACCAATATTTCTTCTTGAATTCCAAGATTTCTTTGTAAGTCACAAGACCACAATATTCTTCTTAAAAGTTGAACCATGGAGGAATAGGGGAAATTTCAACTATAAATTCAATGTCTTGGACATCATGATTAACCATGTTGATTGACTTTAAAAATTGGTAATAATTCATTCACTTGTTTCCAAAAATATGAGTAAATTTTGAGGACATCATCCCTAGTATGGTCGCCAAATATATTGATGCATGTCACCCCCTCTCACCTAGGGGTAACTAGAGGAGATCATATATCATGGCCCAAAATAAAGACATTGATCCTAATGATGATGATGATCAGTACTCTCACTTGAAACAAACCACTATCCATTCTACATGTCTCTCTCCTTATCATCTCATATCATCACATCTAATCAGCATGGTTCATCAAATGATGGTGATCTAGCATATTATGAGGTACAATAGTCATTGTTTCATATAAAGTGTCATACTCAATGCATTAAGTGTTGAAATATTGTAACTGTGAAGTATATTCTACTTATTATTGAGTTATTATCTTATAGATCAATCCCCTTTTGTGGATTGATCATGTTGGGACTAATGTATGACCAAAACCCCTTTTTTGGATTAGTCAAACCCTAATTAAATGATGTTATTTGAGAAGTCATCCCCGGGTCTAATTAAAGTGGCTTTAGCCACTAGTTAGAGAATTCGACCATGCCTAATGAAGAGACACCACCCTAGCGCTCCTTATATAGTATAAATAAGAGAGGCTAGCGCCTCATTCGCTCACTTACTCAAGTCACTCATCTAGTGCGCAAGTTTGAAGGAAGCTATAGTTTTCAGAAGAAGAAGAGAGAGAGGATAAATGTTGTGATTGTGTATCTTTCAGTGATCCTACTTATGTTATTATTGTCTAGTAAATTGAAAAGAGATTAATACAAAATCTAAATTTAACATGGTTTCAGAGCTTGACTGAATAGAGCACCTTTCACTGGGTTACCAAAAAAACGTCAATGTCATCGTACAAGAAAATTAGGGCTTTTTACTGGAAGATAATTTTAGCCTAAAAACTATCTACAGAAGTGCACCCTAGCCTAGTGAACTCATTGGAAGCTTGAGTGCACCTTTTTAGTGGCTAGAGCCTCTGGGAAGTGAAACCCTAGTTTTCACTGGTACCAGAAAACCAGGAAACCAGAACAAGTACCAGTCCAGGTTTGCGCAGGCCCAGTTTCAAGGGGTAAATTTTGGATTTTCAGAAAACAGACTACACCAAGCTACTTGTCTTAGCCAAGCACACCTCCTGGTAAGTTTAGATTTAATTTTTGAGCACTTTCAATTTTCGTCATTTTCCCAGCTCCAGGTCAACATGTCTGTAAGCACCAAGCTTGTTGACAAGCTAGAAGGTGTGGATAACTTTCGTGCCTGGAAGTATAGGATTGCACTAATTATTGAAGATAATTAACTTGCAACATTCATCAAAGAAAATGTACCAGAACCCGTAGATGCTACAACTAAAGAAAAGTACCAAAAGGATATGGTTAGGGCCAAAAGAATCATTGCAGACTTTATTAAAGATCACTTAATTCCTCAAGTGGCTTCTAAGAACACTCCAAAAGAGATGTTTGCTTCCCTAACCAAAATGTATGAAGGAAATAACATTAACCAAAAGATGAACTTGAGAACCCAACTCAAGAATACAAAGATGCAGAAAGGAGAAACAGTTCATGACTATTTCTCTAGGATATCTCAATTCAAGGAACAACTAGAAGTAATCGGAGACAACCTAGATGAATATTAACTCATAATGACAGATCTTAATGGTCTCACAAGACCTTGGGATTCCTTCATCCAAATTATTTGTGCCAGAAAGGAGAAACTACAATTTGAAAGTTTGTGGGAAGAATGTGTTCAAGAAGAAGCAAGAGTAGATAACCGAGAAGCAATACTATTAAGGGATGAATATCACACCCTAGATTTGCATGCTAAAGGAGGAAAGAAAATGTATCACTTCAAGAAGGATACCCACCTACACAAGGAATCTCACTCCCCAAAGAGATTCACCTACTCCCATAAACAATCTCACCCTCCAAGGAGATTCCAAAAGTTTCAAAAAGGTCAAAGAAGAGAAAAGTATTTCTCCTCTTATCAATGTTACCATTGTGACAAGATGGGACATATTGCTAAGAATTCTCTAGCTAGAAGAGAAGAATACAAGAAGAGAAATAACAAAAGACATCATGCCCATGCAGTTGAAGATAATGAGCAACCCACAAACATGATTAAAGAAAAGATTGATTACTATGTATTATTCTCTGCCCTCTCGGGATTTGTGTCACCTGGAGAGGACACTTGGCTCATAGATAGTGGTTATTCTAATCACATGACAGGTCAGAGAGACATTCTCTATAGCCTTACAAAAAAAAAAAATCCCCAGAAAGTTACACTTGGATATGATTACCAGTACCCTATCAAAGGAGTGGGAGATTCCACCTACAAACTTGATTCAAGGATGCCAATGAAGATGAAGGATGTACTATATGTACTAGGTTTTACAAAGAACTTACTTTCTATATCAGCTTTAGATAAGAAAGGTTTTATGGTTTCATTCATAGATGGAGAAGTTCTTATGTGGCCTAAAGGAAAAACCATAGAAGATGTAATTGTTATTGGAACAGAAGAAGGTGGCATGTATAAGTTAAAAGGTCACTCAGATGCAACCTTGACTCACTCCACTGAGATTCCATGTGAACTTTGGCATAGAATAATAGCTCACATCAACTATAAAGCCTTACCATATGTGAGCAAGGAAGTTACAGGTCTACCAAATATCAAGGTTGATCATGAAGGTGTGTGCAAGGGATGTGCACAAGGAAAGAACATAAAGAATCATTTCCCAAAGAGAGACAATAAAGAAGAAGGAATATTGGATCTCATCCACTCAGATATATGTGGCCCAATTACATAAACCTCTCTTAGTGGGTATGTATACTATGTGTCATTTATTGATGACTATTCTCACAGGACTTGGGTTTACGTATTGAAATAAAAAGATGAAGTGTTTGGAAAATTCAAAGAATTCAAAGCCTTGATAGAGAATCTCTCTGAAAGAAAAATCAATACACTCAAGTCAGATAATGGAGGAGAATAAACCTCAAAAGAATTTGTAATATTTTGAATAGATGTCGATATTAAGAGGGAGCTCACCACTCCCTACAATCCTCAACAAAATGTAGTAGAAAGAAAGAGTAGAACTATAATGGTAGCAATGAAGACTGTGATTCACGATCAAGATCTTCCAATGCACTTATGGGTTGAAGCAACAAGAACAACAGTTTATGTACAAAACATATTATCCCATAGTGCACTTGTGTTCAAAACCCCCAAAGAAATGTTCTCCAGAAAGAAGCCAGAAGTAAGCCATCTCAAGATATTTGGTTGTCCAGTGTTTGTACACATTCTGAAAGAAAAGAGAACCAAATTGGACCCTTCAGGAAAGAAGGGAATATTTGTTGGATATTGTGAGGTCTCAAAGGCCTTCAAAATGTACATACATGGTTACCATCATATTTATATCAACGGAGATGTAACCTTTGATGAAGATGCAACACTCAAGAAATGAAGGAAATTCCAGCTTGAAGAAGTATATGAAGAAGAACCTGTAGCTCTCAGAGTTGTAGAACCAGTGAGGGAAGTCACAGTTTCCCCTGATGATGAGATTCAGGAAGATCATGATATGATAGAATCTCAAGAACCTCCCCATATGAAAATATCTCACAAGAGAAATCCGTCTTGGGCAAGGGAACTTATTCAATATGGAGAGAAGTATGGTGCTCGAGAAGGAACCATGAGACAAGTCAAGAAACCTAATCCATTCTCTATTTATATGGCTTTGATGTGTGATCTTAAAGAAAAGGAGCCTACTTTCTTTGAAGAATCCATTCAGAAGAAATAATGGGAATATGCCATGACAGAAGAATACCAATCCATTATAAAGAATGATGTATGGGAAATAGTTCCCAGACCAAAGAAAAAAGATGTGGTATCTTCCAAATGGTTATAGAAAGATAAAACCTGTTGCAAATGGAAGTATTGAAACATAAAGCAAGGTTAGTATCTCGTGGTTTTTCTCAAAAGGAAGGCATTGATTATGAAGAGAAGTTTGCTAATGTAGCTAGATACACTTCTATCAAAACCATCATAGCTCTTGCAGCCAAGATGAAGTGGAAGTTACACCAGATGGATGTGAAAACAACCTTCTTAAATGGTGTCGTTGAAGAAGAAGTGTATATAGAACAACCTCAAGGGTTTGAAGTTGAATATAAGAATACTCATGTTTGAAGGTTGAACAAGGCTCTGTACGGGTTGAAGAAAGATCCTAGAGATTGGTATGGAAGAATTGACAGTTTCCTGATGAGCTTGGCCTTTACCAAGAGTAAAGTTGATTCTAACATTTACTTCAAGGTTATGAATGATGAGTCAGTTATATTGTTTTTGTATGTGGATGACTTATTCTTAACTGGAGAAGAAAATTTCATCATTGATTGTAAGAAGAAGCTCGCTGCAGAATTTGAGATGAAAGACCTAGGACTAATGCACTATTTCTTAGGTCTTGAGGTTTGGTAGAGCCCAGAGAAGATCTTCCTTAACCAAGGGAAGTATGTAGTTGAAATACTAAAGAGGTTTGACATGTTGGAATGTAAATCCTTGAACACACCCATGGAAACAAAGTTGAAGCTCCTAGTTGATACTTCATCATAATTGGTTGATGCTACATTGTACAGACATATCATTGGATCATTGATGTATATGATGAATACCAGGCCAGATATATTTCTTGTTGTGAACACCTTGAGTCAGTATCTGGTAGAGCCTAGATGTGTTCACCTTGTTGTTTCAAAACATGCGATGAGATACCTTAAGGGTACATTGGACTTTGGTCTCTTTTATAATGGAGATCAAGACTTCAAACTGGTTGGTTATACCGATTCAGATTGTGCTAGAAGTGTTTCTGACAAAAAGATCACTTCAGGATGTTGTTTTAGTATGGGATTATCCATGACTGCATGGCAGAGTAGGAAGAAATCCAGTATTTCTCTCAGCATGACAGAGGCATAATACATTACCGCATGTCCTGCCAGTTGTCAAGTCATATGGCTTCGGAAGTTGTTGATAGGTCTATTTGATCTAGAGATGGAAGAAACCTTGTGTTCCATGATAAGTCGAAGCACATAGAAATACGATATCACTACATTCATGATATGGTGTAGAGGGGAGCTATAAAGCTCCAATATGTTGGCACAAATGAGAAGGTTGCAGATGTGTTGACCAAACCTTTGTCTTGTGTAAAGTTTGAATACTTTTGAGACAACCTTGGTATAGTCTGAAAGGACCTCCCTCAAAAGGGGGAGTGATTTTGATGATACTATGGTATCCTGACCAACAACAGGTAGCTCAATTAGGATTTTATATCCTAGGGGACTGATCATCCCTGGGCAAATCCCAAAGGTCCAGTAAGGACGGTCTATTAGAGTACCTATGCATGTATATGCCAATTGTGGTTAGTAGTGGTAGCCCAGTTAGGATTTTTATAATAATAGGGAATATTATGATTCTTGGGCATATCCCAAAGGTCCGGTAAGGATGATCTATCAGAGTACCATGTTGTAGCTCTGTTAGGATTTTATATCCTAGGGAATCTTATGATTCATGGGAATATCCCTAGGGACTGTCAGAGTACCACAAAATGTTTTTATTACACCTGCCTCATTTTGTTGCCATATGTTGATGATTTTGATGATGTTGTTATCTCAACCTCATGTTGTGATGATGTTGTTTCTCTATCCTAGTGTTGTGATGATGTTTTTTCTCCAGCCTCATGTTGTGATGATGTTGTTTCTCCAGCCTCATGTTGTTGACGATGTTGTTGTATCAGCTTAGTGTTGTTGATGTTGTTGCTATATCTTTTATTCTAATTGATGTTGATGTTTCAGGTCCCAACTCCATGTTGTGAATGATGATGATGATTCTATTCCATCTCCATGATGTGAACGATGATGATGATGTTATTCCAGCTCCATGCTATGAGTGATGTTGACGATGATACTCCAACTCCATGTTGTGAATGGTGATGTTATTGATGATGAGAAAAACTTTAGATGATTTATAGATATGTCAGTCAATGTTCCATATGTTGGTGATCTTGTTTCCCTCTCTCTCTCTCCTGATGATGTTGTAAAATACCCTTGTTGTTAAGGGGGAGTGTTGAAATATTGTAACTG
>ML832334.1:39911-53035 GCA_009831015.1 Picea engelmannii | reverse complement strand
TGGGAATATCCCTAGGGACTGTCAGAGTACCACAAAATGTTTTTATTACACCTGCCTCATTTTGTTGCCATATGTTGATGATTTTGATGATGTTGTTATCTCAACCTCATGTTGTGATGATGTTGTTTCTCTATCCTAGTGTTGTGATGATGTTTTTTCTCCAGCCTCATGTTGTGATGATGTTGTTTCTCCAGCCTCATGTTGTTGACGATGTTGTTGTATCAGCTTAGTGTTGTTGATGTTGTTGCTATATCTTTTATTCTAATTGATGTTGATGTTTCAGGTCCCAACTCCATGTTGTGAATGATGATGATGATTCTATTCCATCTCCATGATGTGAACGATGATGATGATGTTATTCCAGCTCCATGCTATGAGTGATGTTGACGATGATACTCCAACTCCATGTTGTGAATGGTGATGTTATTGATGATGAGAAAAACTTTAGATGATTTATAGATATGTCAGTCAATGTTCCATATGTTGGTGATCTTGTTTCCCTCTCTCTCTCTCCTGATGATGTTGTAAAATACCCTTGTTGTTAAGGGGGAGTGTTGAAATATTGTAACTGCGAAGTATATTCTACTTATTATTGAGTTATTATCTTATAGATCAATCCCCTTTTGTGGATTTATCAGTTCGGGACTGATGTATGACCAAATCCCCTTTTGTGGACTGGTCAAACCCTAATTAAATGATGTTATTTGAGAAGTCGGCCCCCAAGGCTAATTAAAGTGGCTTTAGCCACTAGTTGGAGAAGTCGGCCTTGCCTAATGAAGAGACACCACCCTAGTGCTACTCGGCTAGTATAAATAAGAGAGGCTAGCACCTCATTCACTCACTCACGCAAGTCAGTCATCTAGTGCACAAGTTTGAAGGAAGTTGAAGTTGTCGAAAGAAGAAGAGAGAGAGGCGCATTGCTCAGTGTTGGATATTCTCTTGTGTTTGGTCTTTTATCTTGGAATTGTATTGGCAATCTATATTAAGGAAGTTTTTGATGGGTTTTCTCCCCCATGAGGGTTTACCAAGATAAATTATGTGTACCTTGTGATTGTGTATCTTTCAGTGATCCTGCTTATGTTATTATTGTCTAGTAAATTGAAAAGAACTTAATATCAGCTCTAAATTTAACATTAATATCTTAGGTGATGATCATGGGTTGAATATAATAATGAATAAGAGGCTTGGAAGTTATACTTGTTGCCTTGTTTCACCTTGGTGGCCATCCTTGTGTCCTAGTCCAGTTTTTTCACTCCTGGGGAACATGGCTACTACTTGAAGACTTTGAGAAGGGTAACGTACCCCCCCCCATACTTAAAAAATTTCATCATGGATCCTTCTGCAATGTACTAAAATTTTGTATGGTTGTTACATGTACGTTAAAAAGACCCATGGTTCGTTCTTCTATGAGAAGAAGGGATATAATTCCAAAGTTAATGTAGCTGCTATAAAAAAAATGATAAAATAAGAAAGAATGCTACAAAAGAAAGAAGAAATAACGAGACAATGAATGACCATTTCAAAAACCTAAGGTCATCTTGAGCTCTATCCCATCTAATGGTAATTTCCCTTAGTCCTAATGCACTAAATGCATAATCATAAGAATGACTTTATCTCGGTAAACAATAATGAAAGAAAGAATAAGTGCATGAAACCTGAAAAGGGGACTTACAATGCAATAAAAGAATGTCAAAAGGAAAGCTAAGGGGCTTGGAATGAAAAAAGTATCGAGGAAAGGGTATCTCAAGCAACAAGTGCTCCATCTACAAAAGTTTTCATGAAGATGGACCAGATATGGTGCCTTGCATGTTATTGACACCATCACCATGAAGTAACCCCAACACATTTTCATCCAATATACGTGCAATTTGATAGTTCTTCCAAGGAAATATCCTTCTATGTGGGTATTGGCTCACCTAAAAGGGTCCTTGGATGGTCCTCCCATACCTAAACTTGGAAAATTGTATAAATTACTTAAGCTAATGTGAAGTTTGAAGAGGATACTTATGTAAACTGCTTATTTGTATTTTGAATTAAGTGACGACTTACTTTGTATGACTCTAAAGACAATTGTATCTTGTGGTTGTTGGTTTCACCTGATTCTATCGAATTTGTTTGACCATCATATCCCTAACATGGCCCTTTTGGAGGATTTCCTTATGATGACACCCATGACATTGTGCATTATACCCAGGATGTTTCACATGTGATGTAGAGTGTTTGGTCACATGATGGCTTGGCATACTCAGATATAGGCTCTCACACCTCTTGGCCCATGGATGATGGATACATGAGTTTTCATATTGCAGATATGGTCATATTGATGGTCAGATGGGAAGGAATCCCATACTTTTTCATAGTGTACCCCAGATACTTGTATCCTTTGGATGGAGGGCATTGCACTTGCACATGATTGGACACTCTTAGGAGAGATGATGCACCCTATATCCACCTTGGATGCTTGCCTTTTCACCTTGTACATTGAGCACTTTGAGGATGATGTCAGACATGTGAGGATTATGATGAGGGTGGGGCAACCCCATCATTAAGGCATCCTTGGATGATAATTTGGGGCACTTTACATGACCTTTGATGAGGAGATGTGACACTTTGCATTGATTTCACCACCTGATGAAGAGGCATAGCCTTTGGAGGCCTCCTACACCCTCTTAAATCATGGTGTCACCCACACGTGTGACCATGGAGGGTATATTTTGGTGTATTATCATGTTTTATCTATTGTTTAGAGGCTAGTTGAGGGGTCTACCTAGACCTATCTCACTTGTATCATGGATTTATCATTTTTAGGGATGATTGTGGACATATGCACTAGGGTTTCCTCATATAAAGAGGCTAGCACTTCATTGTATCAAATCATAACTCATCACTTGTGAGGAATCACTTCTATTGCTTTTATATCTCATCTTTTGATATGGAGTACTTGTGCGCACCTTTGGAAGGATAGTCTTGTGGATGCTTTGTCTTGTTTTGGTGGATGATATTTGAGCTAGGTTTTTCTCATTCATAGTGACTTGTATGAGTAAGTCTTATTCTTCAAGTTTAAGTGTTTGTTCATGGTGTATTTTGGTGGATGTTCTATATCGTTAAATTGTTGCATGTTACCTTGTATGTTAGGTTCTTTTGCTAGAAACCCTAGGATGGATTAAAAGTATTTATCCCCCTCCCTATTTTCATTCATATTGATTTGTTGAAGCATTTAAGACCTATTTTTATGGATTAAAAGTATTTATCCCCCTAGGGATTTGTCTTGGATAATTCAAGACCTAGGGTTTATAAGACCATAAACCTTATGGTTTGAACTAGTTCACTCAAACCTTGAAACTAGACATCCTAGAAGAAGGAGACAACACCTAGGGTTTATAACGCCATAAAACTTGGGGTTTTTCTTTTGATTTTTGATCCTATGCCTATAAGGATTTATCCCTGGGGTTTCAAACCTCCCTATCTTCTTGGCTATCTAAAATATGGTGTTTATTGACTCCATTTACCCAAAAGAACTAAATGGTGTTGATGTTTCAGCATCGGGAAAACATTCTCCCAGATTGGTCATGATAATTTGACCAAGGGAGGATGATACATTCACTCACTGAGCCATGTTGATTTGGATAGTGGTGAATGGCCTAGGATGTTGATGTTTCTCTAGTTAGCAGGATCGTGCAAACATTCTCCCATATTGGTCATGCTGATTTGACCAAGGGAGAATGATACATTCACATAGCTCTCCTCTTCAAGTGTGCATTTCCCAGTTGCTTCATTCCAGTTGCAGTTTCCAGTTGTCAGTTGTAATATCTTTTGAAGTGCGCTATCTTTTGGTGATATTTTGGTGGTGTGCTATCTCTATCTAAGGTTCGCTACCCTTGAGGGATCTTCCTCATACAAGGGAGAACTTATATATGTGTTGGGTTTCTTCATTTTATGGTAATGTACTTTATGGTATGAATTATTCTTAAGAAAAGTTGTTGGGTTTTCTCCCAAGGTTTGGTTTCCCAGGATAAAATCTTGTGTCTATTGTGCATGGCTATCTTTCTGTGATTCTATTGTTTCCACTGCAGTTTTATTTTGGTTGAGATTTTCAGTGTGTAATTATTCTATGATAATAGTGGCACAAAATTCTATTTGAAATCATTAGGAAATAATTTTAATATCTGAAAATAGAAAATTCAACATGGTATCAGAGCTTTGTTGAAATTTGTCACTGCATAGTCTCAAACCTAAACTTTCTCTGAAGGTTGTTGGGAATTTATTGGAAAATGTTGGGACCGATTTTTTTTGCAGATCAACTCGTCTTTCCCTAGCGCATCTATTGGTTCTCTTAGATTGACCATTGGTCAAAGTTGAAATTTTAGGGTTTTTCAGGCTTGTTAACATTATTCAGGTTGTTCTTGTATTTTGTTTTGGCTCTTGCTCTAGGCAGGTTACCGTGGAGGAATAAGAGGTCTAAGATGACATTTTACATCCATGAAGAGAGGCCATTAAGCCTCATATTTATGTGATTTCTTCCTTGTTTGGGCAGGGACATTGATGGAGCATGCCTAGTAAGGTCACAGGCCCATATTACACCTTGATGAGACAACAGGTCTAAGGAGTAGACCTTGGACAACAATATTGTTGATTAAGGAAGAACCTTCTCTCTATATTAGAATTAGAGGATAGAAGTTACAGAGTTGCATTTATGGATGGTCAGGTTCTTGTATGGCCTAAGAGCTCGAGCATAAACTCAAGAGAAGTGATTGGTGTTCGAGAGGGAGGATTGTACAAATTATTAGGACGCCCAGCCCAATCATTGGTATTCCATATCTCCAGGTAGATCATGAGGGTTTTTGCAGTGGATGTACACTTGGAAAGAATACCAAGGGACCTTATCCAAGAAGTGATAGTATATCCAAAGGGATCTTGGATCTAGTGCATTCATATGTATGCGTACCAATGACAGTATCATCCTTGGGTGTCTTCTTATACTATGTGACATTCATTGATTATTTCTCTTGGAAGACATGGATCTACTTCATGAAGACAAAGGATGAATTCTTCAACATGTTCTAGGAGTTCAAGGCTCAGATAGAGAATTTGACATAGAAGAAGATCATGGTTATAAGGACAGATAATGGAGGAGAGTATACTTCCATTGACTTCAGTGATTTCTACAAGGAAGCAGGGATCAAGAGGAAGTTTACAGTTCCTTACAACCTTGAGCAGAAAGGTGTTGCGGAAAGGAAGAACAAGTCCATTGTGGAGGTTGTCAAGGAAAAGATTCATGATGTGAATCTACCCATGTTATTATGGGCATAGGCATCCAACACAACAAATTATGTTAAGAACAAGAGTCCTCACCGGATATTGGGAGATAAGACTCCTGAGGAGGCATTCACAGGAGTGAATCTAGAGGTCATCCATTTGAAGATATTTGGTTGTCTAGTATACATCCATGTGCCCAAGGAGAAGAGAATGAAGTTATAAACTTCTAGAAAGAAGGGTACTTTTGTAGGATACAATGAGACTTTGAAGGACTATCAGATCTACATTCCAGGACAATGTCAGATTAAGGTTAGTCGTGATGTTACTTTTGATGAAGAGGTATCCTTCATGAGGTCCAAATAGTCTCATATGGAGATTGATAGTGAGGAGAAGGAGGCATGAGAGTACAGATCCCTCCAGTCCCTCCAGTCCAGATGTTCATCCTTCAAACTATCAGGAGGAGTCAGTAAAGCCAACATAACTAGTGGATCTACCTAGAGATGTTGCAGTGACTACGAAGAGACCAGCATGGGTTCATGACACTTTGCAGGACGCAGAGGGGCATGCAGATCCCAGTTGTACTTTTAGGGAGAGAAAATGACCTCAAAGGTTCTCAAGTTATATGGCATTGATGAGTCACATCATTGATTCTGAACCTTCCAGTTATGAGGAGGTAGCAGGCCAACAGGTTTGGAAGGATGCCATGATGGAAGAGTATCAGTCCATCATGAAAAATGATGTGTGGGAGATAGTTATGAGACCAGAGGGGAAGACAGTGGTGACTTCCAAGTGGATCCATATGATCAAGCATGCATCACATGGTAGCATCTAAAAGTACAATTTGAGGTTTGCGGCGAGAGGATTATCTTAGAAAGAGGGAGTGGACTATGAGGATACTTTTGCTCCAGTCGCCAGGTACACTTCCATCAGGACTATTATTTCTCTTGCTTCATTCAAGGGTTGGACATTAAATTAGATGGAGACTGCATTCCTCAATGGTGTGATTGAGGAAGAAGTGTACACAGAAAAACCTCAAGGCTTTGTGATACATGGGAAGGAGTCTCATGTTTGCAAGTTAAATGAATTGTATGGACTCAAGAAGACACCTAGGGCATGGTACTCCAGGATTGATGGATAATTGATGAGTTTTGGCTTCACCAAGAGTCATGCAGATCCCAACATTTACTACAAGGTTGTTGATGGTGATCTGTTGATCTTGGTGTTGTATGTTGATGATTTGTTCCTTGCAGGGGCAGAGAGACTCATTGTCGAGTGCAAGAGAGAGTTAACCTCAGAGTTTGAAATGAAGGATATTGGCTTGATGCATTATTTCTTAGGATTAGAGGTGTGGAAGAAACCAGGTGAGATATTCCATGGACAAGGGAAGTACACAGTTGAGATCTTGAGCAGATTTAGTATGATGGATTGCAAGTCCATGGCTACACCTATGGTGACAAATCTAAAGAATTTGAGTGATTTCACTTCATATTCAAATTTAGTGGATCCCACTATGTACAAGAAGTTGATTGGATCCTTGACGTACTTGGTTAACACCAAGTCAGATATTTTCTTTGCAGTGAGCACCTTGAGCCAGTTTATGGTTGAGCCAAGGCACTTCCATTGGGTTGCAACAAAGCATGTGTTGAGGTACATGTGTGGTACAGTTGGATATGTTCTGAGATATGTCTCTCGTGGTAAAGTGAGGATGCAGGGATATACTTATTTTGACTAGGAAGGGAGTGCAGTGGACAGAAAGAACACCTCAAGGTGATGCTTCATCTTAGGATCAACTATGATATCCTGGTTTAGTAGGAAGTAGACTTATGTAGCACTCAGTATAGTAAAAGTGGATTATATCATAGATAGTGACACAAGTCGTGAAGCATTATGGCTTTAGAAGCTTCTTGCAGGACTATTTGATCAAGAGATAGAGACGACCTTGATACATTGTGATAATCAAAGTTGTGTCAATCTTTCAGACAATCCAATATTTCATGAGAGGTCGAAGCACATTGAGGTCAAATATCACTTCATCTGAGACATGGTACAGAAGGGAGCAGTAAATCTCCAATACATATCCACAAATGAGCATATTGTGGACATTCTCACCAAGCCTCTGTCTAGGGAAAAGTTTGTATACTTCATAAACAAGCTTGGCGTGATGAAAAATGTCTCCCTCGCTGAGAGGGAGTTTTTTATGTTTCAGCATCGGGAAGACATTCTCCCAGATTAGTCATGTTGATTTGACTAAGGGATGATGATACATTGACTCACATAGCCATGTTGATTTGGCTAGTGGTGAATGGCTGAGGATGTTAATGTTTCTCCAATTAGCAGCATCAGGTAGAAATTCTCCTTGATTGGTCATGCTGATTTGACCAAGGGAGAATGATACATTCACTCACAGGGCCATGCTGATTTAGCTTACTGTGAATGGCCCAGGATGTTGATGTTTCTCCAGTTAGCAACATCATCCAGACATTCTACCATATTGATCATGTTGATTTGACCAAGGGATAATGATACATTCAATCACAGGGCCATGTTGATTTGGCTGGTAGTGAATGGCCTAGGTGTAGTCTTTCGCCTAGTAGTCATGTTGATTTGACAAGGATTGATTAAGACTCAATATTCTCTCACATTTCCTGCTCCAGGATGGAGTGATATATTTTTTATAGGGCAGGTTTGAGTTGTTTAAAAGTCTAGTATAATGTTGAAGATGTAGGCTCAAGAGACCCCTTGTGATGAGGGGCTTCTCGATGAATCTACTCAAGACAAACCATTGAAGAAACCCAGGAAAACAATTAAAGAATATATTGAAGACAAAAGAAGAAGTCGACCCCACAAGGAAGTTAAGGATGACTTGAAGTGTAGAAATAAAGGCTTGATCATTTCATTTCTACATATCACACAACTCTCCTCTTCAAGTGCACATTGCCTACTTACTTTGTGCCAATTGCACAGTTCGCTTACCAGATGTAGTTACTAGTTGTCAATTGCAATATATTTTGAAGTGCGTTATCTTTTGGTGATCTTTTGGTGGTGCGCTATATTTGTCTAGGGTTCACTGCCATTGAGGGATATTCCTCATACAAGGGTGAACTTCTTTATGTGTTGGGTTTCTTCATTTTATGGTGATGTAATTTATGGCCTAAATTATTCCTAAGAAAAGTTGTTGGGTTTTCTCACAAGGTTGGGTTTCCCAGGATAAAATCTTGTGTCTACTGTGCATGGTTATCTTTCTATGATTCTATTGTTTTCGCTGCAGTTTTATTTTGGTTGATATTTTCAGGGTGTAATTATTCTATGATAACAATGGCATAAAATTATGTTTGAAATCATGAGGAAATAATTATCAGATATGAAAATAGAAAATTCAAAAAACGACACTAGTCTTGAGTTCTTAAAGTGGTATAAAACTTAAATTACTCTCTCTCTCTCTCTCTCTCTCTCTCTCTCTCTCTCTCTCTCTCAAAGAAACCTAATAATTAGATTGTTAACTAATTCACAATCCTTAACCCAACTCAATGCTTGGAAAATTAAGTGAACTTGTTGCTGCTATTATAAATGTTTTCTACAACCATTAGGGATTGATTGGATTATTAATAAATTAATATTTTGGTTTAAGAAGGCTAAAATTATTGTTGGACACTTGGATATTATTCCACTCATTAAGGCTTATATTTTAAGATTTTATTTACTAATTTTAAGGGTTGATTTCTTGTTTCTATTACAAAACATTATTGGTTTATATAACCATTGTTTACTACTGCTTTTACTACAACATCCCTTTTACTTGATATCTAATGTTCTAGATGTGGTTATTCATTTGTTTATACTTAGTCATTGTCATTATATACATTGGAAAATTTATCTCACACATATCAAACAATTACCTTTTCCAAACTCCTCCTAACCTCTCACATTTCCCTAGACCTTGTTGATATTATGGTAGTTGCAGGAGGTATTTACCTCCACGTGTAAACCTGGCGAGAATAGAAGACTATGGGAAGTAAGAAAAAAACCTAATGAGTTGGGTAATAAGCCTAGAAGTCTTGTCGACTCAAGAAGATAATTTATATTAGGTTATTAGCCTCCAAGAGAAGAATTCGGTCAAAAATAATAATAATATACTGAACAGACAGATACCCAGAAGGAGAAGTTGACCACAATAAGTTTGCCAGAACCACTATAAATACAGGGTGCCAGTATCTCATTTGACACATCTTAACAGTTGCAGAGAGCTTGTTCTGCGCAGTGCAGTTGCAGTCTTGTGCGCAGGTTTGGAGGAGAGCTGTTGGTGCAGCTATTGTAGCTAGAAGTTACGTTTTGGCTTGGACTATCTGTTGGCTAGGGTTTGGACTATTTGATCAGCTCTTGTTGATACGCTATCCTTGGGGAAAGGTGCGCTACCCTTTGTATGTCTATCTAGCCTATGGTTTGCTTCCATAATGATTCTCTGTCAAGGTTAAGGTGCTCGGAGGGTTGCTTCGTCCTATGGTTGGGTGACAAGGGTATTGTCAATGGTTAAATGAGCACACATCCTTCATATTCTAACAGATTATGGGCCCACACCTCCTTCATTCAGTATAAACGCTGGAAGGAAACATAGCTGCTAGGATATTGAGCTTGTTGAGGAACTGTCGCTAGGGTTACTAGTAGAAGCAGCTTCCAAGACATTGTCGCTAGGGTTACTAGTAGAAACAGCTTCCAAGACACTATCGCTAGGGTTACTAGCAGGAGCAGTTGCAGAAACCCTAATCCTCTTGTTGAGGCACCTTCGAATGGATTGACCTAATCTCCGGATATATCAGTGCGCTATAGCCTAGCGCATCTCCTAATACTCTCAGCAAGCCAAGACGTGAAGTTTGAGTTTATGGTCGAATCTAGGGTTTGCCCAAGTCAAAGCAGCCATGACTTATTCTATGAAGTCAGAGAACAAGTTAGATGGAGCCTATAGCTTCAGAGAATGGAAGACAAGGATTGACCTCACCCTTGCCAATAATAAAGTGTTGGATATCGTGAAAGGAAAGATCGTGAAGCTAGAGTTTGAAGAAGGAAAAGAGAAGGAACCGCAGAACGTTGCAGCTATGGAGAAGTTCAAAGACAGTGATATCAATTCTATGAGTATCATAGTGGAATATATAAAAGACCACTTGATACCCTACATCTCCCATCTTGACTCATTAAAGAAGATGTACGATGCCCTAACAAATCTCTTCTCAGTTAGAAACATTGGACAAGTAATGAGTCTGAAGAATGAGATCCATGACATGAAGATGAATGATGACGACAACATAAAATCATACTTTGTGAGAATCTCTCAGTTAAGAGATCAACTACAAGCTATTGAAGAGATCATCTCAGAGAAGGAGTTGGTAAACATAGTACTCAATGGTCTTCCCAAGATGTGGGATGCATTTGCCGCAAGTATGAACACAAGAAAGGAGTATCCAACATTTGAAGAACTTTGGACTTGTTGTGCTCAAGAAGAATCAAGGATCGATGCAAAAGAGAAACCCCAAAAGAAGTACGATGATCAAGCCTTCACATTCAAGAACTTCAGGAACAAAAGGAAGTTTGGTTCAAGGAGGAAGCCAAATCAAGAGAAAGACATTTCATAAGTACAATGCTTCAACTGTCGAAAGTATGGCCACTACAAGAATCATTTTCCCGAGCTAAAGAAAAGGAAGGAGAAACACGAAGCATCAGTTTCTGAAGAAAAGGAACGTACAAAGAAGACTAAGCAGGATGAAAGAGACTTCTTCTTCTAAAGGTAACAATACTCTTCTTATTTCTTATACATATCTCATTTGTATCATCTCTGTACATATCTTGTATATCTATCCCTTGAATTATAATGTATTCCAAGAAGAACTATACCTATGGAAGAACAACAAGATAAGGATTGATATCATTAGATAATACACATGAAAGGATGAAATACGCCGAATCAATCATGAAGAGACTCAAAAGAATCAAAGACAGAAAGAAGTCAGAGAAAGACTTATAACATTTTTGTAGAAGACAACAAGACGGAAGCATGGACTCTGTTAGACAAAGAGAACCAATTATATATTGTAGAAGACAATAAGGATGCAGACGAAAGCATGGACTCTGTTAGACGGAATGAGTCGATTATATGCACTCATACATGAAGCAAGGATTAGGAGGGATTTAATCTTATGATCCATTGAATATGATGAAGTATATATCCATGGTAGTAGCCATGAAAGACAGTACGTGTCCAGTTCAACCTCAGAAGAAGTCTTCTTCGAAGAGAAGCCTTAAAGGATCCCTAGTTGTTCATCCACATCCATGATCCTATGATGGAATCCTTAGGGCATGGAATCTATAAGAAACTCCATGGACCCGAGAACTAAAGAAACACATGAAGATTCCAAGAAAGAAAGAGAAGCCAGAAAAACCAGTCATAGTATCGAGAATCACAAGATTGCCAGTCTGATATAAACCCAATAAAAGCAATCAAGCAGAGGAACTGAAAGTCATGATGAAGAACAGTCTATGGAAGACTTATGAATGAAAGCATTACGAGATCCAAAACTATAGGTTCTCCTAGATGGAGGGAGAAGACTATGATGATTACTTGTTCCAGTAAACCAGACTTATCTCTACATGATATCATCCGCAACATCCATGAGTTGGAGTTCTACATCAGATGAATGCAAAGAATGTTCTCCAGAGAAATTGAATAAAGAGCGTATGAAGAGAAATCTCAATACTTTGAGGCATACCAGAAAGAGACCCTTGTATGCAGATAGAAGAAGATAACTTGGTGAAGAACCTCCAATGCATAGCAGAAGCATGGTGAAGATTTCCTATAACATCAAGATGATTACTCAGTAAATCAAATCTCATGATGGAAGAAGAAGTGCCACATGGATATGTTCCAGTTTTCCAACAATGATATACTCTATTGTTCAAAGCTACATAAAGCCTTCACAGTGTTTCATACTAAAGTACATTTGAAATCAAGCATTACATTATCCGTGATGAAGTCTCCAATACATATCTCCATAGATGAGTAGATAAGCAGACATTTTGGTAAAAGATGAAAGAGTTTGTGTACTCAAGCTGGAGCTCATGGAAACGAATTCCATATTGAAAAAGGAAGAGATGACTCCCAGTTTGGGAGGGAGCACTAAAAATATTAATGAAGACATTCATTGAAAAATAGTCCATCTTGGACAGATGCTTTCCTGTTCGGAAAGTGGATTGAGGTTTCTGACAGACAACAATTTCCCATTGTGGTTAACATGGGAAATGGTCTAGATTGATGATGTATCATAGACAACGACTTCCCATTGTGGTTAACATGGGGAGTGGTCTAGGGCAGTCTCTCTTCTTGAGGGTTACTCAAGAAGACTGGCCCGCCTCGTCGGGCAACGATTTCTCATTGTGGTTAACATGAGGAATGGTACGTTTTGGAGGTTGATGCAGGACAATATTTTCCTCTTTTGGTTAACAGAGGAAATGGTCTGGACAGTCATTCCTTAGGGTTTATACATTCTCTCTAGGGTGCACTTTGATTAGTGTAGGAGGAATGGGCCAAGGTGGGGAATGGTCCAGGCTCAACAATCAGGGACATGCATTCCTTAGGGTTTATACATTCTCTCCAGGGTGCACTTTGATTAGTATAGGAGGAATGGCCCAGGGTGGGTAATGGTCCAAGCTCAGCATTCCTTAGGGTTATACATTCTCTCTAGGGTGCACTTTGATTAGTGTAGGAAGAATGGCCCAGGGTGGGGAATGGTCCAAGTTCAAAAGACAAGACAGTTATTCTTCCTTGCTTGAGAAGAATAGTCCAGATATCTCATTGTTCTACTCTGAGGGCAGATATTCTTTCA
>ML832334.1:15098-25812 GCA_009831015.1 Picea engelmannii | reverse complement strand
TCTCGGTACTCCATGTCTAGGACCTGTGGGCCTCGAGACATGATCTCCTAGTTATCCCTAGATATCGGGGATAACAGGTATGAATGCACATTATATAATTGTGTTATTCAATGTTCATAGATTGAATCGACTATCTACAAACAGATAACAAATGGATCAACTTGTTACCACATTCACTCACTAGACCACTTCCTGTCCCAACTTTGCACCATTTTTCTTCAGATGCAAATTTAGTTAGACCGCTTCCTGTCCCAACTTTGCACCATTTTTCTTCAGATGCAAATTTAGTTTAACACTTAATATACATATCCAAACCTTCAGTTCAGTATAGTAAAGCATCTTTTGATGCACACAGAGAAATCATGCAACTCCAGAATTTTCACTTATTAAAGTGGATACAATCAAAGAGATGTTAGCTGTTTTGACTCTCTAGCAGACTAGCAAAGCTATGCTTCAACAATCAAAGTGCTGAATTCTTTATGTATTAGGAAGATTAAGATGCAAAGCAAATTGGAATACTAACAAAAGAACGATATCTTGAGATGTCTTTCTTGCTCTCTAAATTAGAATGCATGCCAAGACCTTCAAGAATACTTCTTTTTAAGCAGGCACACCATCTAATGGTGATCTTTGTACATGTCTATTGGTTTTGTTCTAAAGAAAGTCTTTACATTGACTCCAATTACACCACCTGACGTGTAATGATTCTGTTTCAAAATTTGGATTTCACCCAGAAATGTTTGAAAATACATCAGATCTATGACCACCTCATTTTATACTTGAAAAGACAACAGATATATGACCACCTCATTTTATACAAGTCTCATTTCCTAATGTGCAGCTATGAAGAGAGCCAATATACCAGAGCTTCTCACTCATCATCTAGACAATTAATTGAGTTCAAGATAAAATCCTCCTTGCACATTCTGCATGCTGCTGCCATAACCTGCAGTCCTTTGCTTCTCAACAAAGTTTAGAACAATGAATAAGAATGTCACCACCTGTAGATGAGATGTACAAATAACATTAAAATTATATCAGAAAGAAAGAACTTATATCAATGTCCACAAGTGACCAAAATAGGTCAATGGGGATCAAAAATACATGAAGTAACAAGGTAATGTGGGGGTGCCTAAGACATCTCCTGAAAGAGAAAGATGAAAAAAAAGCAAGGATCTAGACTAGTAAAAGGATAAATAACAAAACAATACAAAGGAGTAAACCCTAGACAATGAAGTAAAGACCTATCAGAATAGAGGAAGAACAAGCACTCCTGTTGTAGAGAAGCTTGGCCGGATCACAAGTAGAAGGCCAAGAAAAGAATTAGATCATAAGACGCATCAGAATTAAACTTCTGTGCATTTATGTTCAAGTTTGAGTGTCCATCAATGTCCCTCACAATACGAGAAAACAAACTACTGTTAAAATGCTAAAATATAAAGACCGTGCTCCACAGAGAAATGATATTGTAACCCTAAATGTTGGAGGAACAACAAAAAGCTCCAGAGCATGACTCATTCAAATTTAAAACTACTTTGGGACTTTGCGTAACCATTTCCATAAAAGTAAACAAGATCAACACTGTATACTAAAAGGCTAGTTCTGAAGTATACCTTTTAATAGTTAGGCCTCGGTCTCTACTGCAGAGCATGCTCTATCTGAGCTAGGCAATGTTATAGAATCATCCTTGTATTTTCTCCAAGCTTCTTCAAATTGCAGCCCTTTGCATCTTAATAATGTGAAACAATCAAAAAGTTATAATCCAGATTCCATACATATACAAATACAGAAATAAAAACAAGGACAGAATTACAAACTGCCAGAAAAGGGAAAAGTTGGAACTATTATCAGTATACAATGCCATAGCAGTGAACTGGATCATGATAACACATGTTCGAGAGGATGCTTACAATTGAAGAACTCCCAAGACTTGAACAACAGAAGTACGAATATCAGAGCCTGATTTCCGTTTTGATGATCCCTTGTATGCAAGTACTAGTTCTTCCACCAACCTACGTGGTAAGTAAATCTCATAAGTCATGACTTCCATTCAGAAATAATTAAAAGGAGCTGGATGAGACTTCACATAAATAACTCGTGCAACTCTGCTTGATTTTTGAAAGTTTATTTTGCTTTAAAAATGTACTCTATATCAAGTAAAAAAACTGAAAGCATAGGAATAGCATCTTATACAATAATGAAAGTCGTAGATGTCTAGGAAAATAACTGTCCAACTAGTAACTAGTTACATTCATAAAAATAGGATAAAGGAAATCACCTTTCCACATATGGTGTGTTACGCATCCATGTCAGCTTAGTGATAGTGAGAATCCTTTGAATAACCTACAAAAGGATGAGGTCCAAAATGTCATATTAGCAATATTATTTGTTACCTCTTCAACTCACATCTAAGTGGAGAAAGCCCTAATCCATGGATGCAACCTTGAGGTAACCCTAGGAGAAGTACCACTGCCACCTTAGTACGGTTCTCCTCTCACTTTTGGCCAGCTCTTGTAAGGCCAATGGGGATATCCCTAGAAGTATGTGATAAAATAAACCTAAGTTTAGAAGATGTATCTATTGAGAGCCTTAGACTTAGTAAGTAAATCTTAATGAAGATTAGCATGTGATGTAAAGATTCACTTATGAAATACAACTGGTGAGTTAAACCCAACATAAGATATGACTTTGAAAAGTAAAGGATTCAACACTTTAGAAAATACTTAGATGTGATGCTTCATACAAGTAAATTCCAGCATTGATAAAACAAAGCATACATCAAATTAGATCCCACTTAGATAAACCAATTTGTGATTATATGAATCTATGAATCAAATCTGGTTTTACAATATTTTTAGGGCAATTTCCAAAAAAAACCACTTGTTAAACCTATGCAATTGATATGAAATAAAGCTTGATAGATTAACTTGCAAATCTGATTTTTAATATGATAATGTAAATTCTAGATTTGCTTAATTAGCTAATTGAGACGAACAAAGTTCGCACACACATAAATTATCCAAAATATCTGGAATATAAGGTAATCCATATATATGAAATAATAATATATAAATGTATAAGATAATGAATAAATAAGATGATTACAATGAGAAAGAGAGCCCGTTTATATACCCTTGCAGGGGGTGCCCTTTCATGAATAGACACGTCTTTTAGATAACACATGTCTTTTCATTTATGATGTATTAATTATTATTATTTATTTATATCTATTTCTATATAAATGTGTTCATAACATTGCCTTCCCTTAAAATGCTTTGTCCTCAAAGCATACTTATGGAAGACTTATCTCTTGCTCTGGCTTCTAATATTGTCCCTTGATTCTTCATTCTTGAGTTAGTGATCATTGAGGACCTGAGACGACAACATCTTCTAAGTGCTAAGCAGAACTGTCGAATTGTAAGAGTCTACCCACCCTAATTCGATTTTCTGCGGAACTAGGCGTTTATAGGGTTTTGGGGAAGAACTTGATGTACTTCGACTCCCATGATAGCTTCTACTTTGAGCACCACTTGTAGTGGAAGTAATATTCTTCAGAATATCGATCATTTGTTTCTATTGATACATTGATTGGTTGAAGTATCGACTTTTGTGATTAGGATGTCAATGAGGTGTCCTTGCAACTTGAACTTTACTTCTTATACTTATAGCTTTTCTTGATTAACTTTTGGAATTGAGTCTTCTTCATACCCCTGGCTTGTTTCTACTTTGACATTTGAAGACCTCTTTACATCAACTGGATTTGCATCATTTTGAGTTGTAAGCTTGACTGGGTATGTATTAATTCATTTATCCACAATTGGGATCTTTACATATGAAGACTTCTCTAGTTCCATAGGTTCAGTCATTGTCTCCTTATCAAACAATGATTCCTTGTTGATAAGTTGCTCTAACTTGTTATGTAGCAACTTCTTATCACTCTTTAACTTATTAATTTGTGTGAGTTGATTATGAACCTTTAGGTGTGAGTTTTCTTCCTTATCTGATTTGTCGACTTTGTTCATGTATTCCTTCTCAGATTCTTCCTCTTTCAACTTTCTGATTTGTTCCAATAATCTTTGATTAAGGATTTTGAAACAAGAAGTTTCTTCACTTTTTTATGACAATTTCTTTCCTAGATCTTGATTTTCTTGTTCCAACTTCTGAACGCATTGTTTTGTATCTTTTGACTTCTTGATCCAATTAAGTAACTTTTGACTATGTTCTTTTAAACGCAAAATTTCCCGGTTACTTCCTTGTAATACATGTCCTTGAGATCGTTATATTTTTGTTGTGAAATCTTCTCATTTTGCTGAAGTTTGGCTATTTTTTCCTCTGGTTTCGTGCATTTGTCTTCGAACTTTTTAATTTGTGACTCTATTTGTGTGTCATTTTGAAATTTGATTAAGGAAAAAAATTTGTGACACTTTGTGCAAACGACATTCTTGAACGATTCTCGACAGTTATAATACTCCTCTGCACAAAAAGGACATTTCGCAAGAAAACCAAAATTCCTTGTGGAATTCATAATTTTTTTTTTGAAATAATAACTTAATTTTTCTTCGTAAAACCCTTGAATATAAACCTCTTATATATATATATATATAAGAGGTTTATATTCAAGGGTTTTACAAAGAAAAATTTATATATATATTTCTTCCTTCTTTATTTTGGTAAATACCTTGGTACTTCTTGGAAATGTTATACCTTTTGACTTTATAACCCTTAGAAACTTGAATTTCTTTAATAATTTCCTTTATACTATTAAGGATTCAAATAGGACTTTTCAATATCCCACTAATTTAAATAGATACCTTTTGTAAATACCTTTTCTTTCTTCTTTCGCAAATTGTTGATTCTCCTTTTAATAGTAAAGCTCTTGATTTTAAATAGAACTCCATTAACCTTTTTTGTCTTTTATATATATATATATATAGTAATCTTGAATACCCTTGACTCTATAAAAATTATAGTAATCTTTTTATATCACCTTGATTTAAGTTAATCGATTTTTTTATCTTATAATTCCTTCTTTTTAAACTTCTTGTTCTTTATATATAAAATTTGATTTAGACTCTTAGTACTCTCCCCTTCTCATTGGTACGAAATGTAGTCTTCCCTTCTCATTGGTATAAAGTGTAAAAGTAATTCCAATACCCGTGATTTCACCGTATTGTCCAATTATGATATTAAACCTTTGATATATAAAAACCTGCAGATTAATGAACCATCGTATTATTATGAAGGGTCACAATTATCGGTTATTGGCGTGATTGATATGTTTTCTTTCCACGACGGCCTTTCTCTCATAAAAATTCTTAAATCAGCTGCGGTCAAGCCCGTATGTGGAGCCAACAATTAATCGTCCATGTACTTAGCAGGTAGACCCAATGGATGAAGCGATGAATCCGTGATACAGAATGTGGTGAAATCGTGATTATACCTCTAATTTCTGGTTGGTGTGTCGATTTTTCAAGATTTGGTTACAACTTTGATGGATATATTCTTCACGGCTTTCATTCAATCGTTTTAATTTCGGCGAAGATATTCTTCACGGTTTGGTGGTGTCTAGATAGACCAAACTTTTGAACTTCTGATTTATCCGTGCACTTGCTCCCTTATTCGCTTTCTGCATTGTCCACCAATAATTTTGAATATACCCTTGACAACAACCAATGGTTACTTATGTGGCAAGTTGATGTTATCCACACTCTCCTTCTCGTCGAATCCTTAGTAATGACAATGCCACCAATCCGAATAATGTATTCTCAGCAAGGTGCGATGGAAGGGTTTCGTTTGGGGTCTGTTGACCACCTATTTCAACTAAGGGGTAAACTCCATGTGCCATGAAGCTATGTACCTGATGGTGCAACAAAGTTGAAGACTTTTTGGTTCTACAAGGCAGTTTTTTCCCCCGACACATCTTTTTGTAATTGGAATTTTCGCTCCCCTGCATGGGATAATAATGTAATGGGTCAGCATGGGATAATAATGTAATGGGTCGGCATGGATCATATTGTAGGTTAGTTACCTAGGACTTTATCATTAGGGAAGTATTTTCATTGAGTGTTTTTGTTTTTTAAGGTAATTAATTTGGCCTAACCAGCGTTTTTAATTACCCTTGAGTTTTTCACTCCGACAATAATCCTCCAAAGTAGTGAAAGACGTTCTAATGATCGAGCCCTATGGGTGACTAGGGTCTAGGAATATTGTAAATGACCATGCTTGACATCTACTAGAGTCTTGCGGAATTCTGTCGAGTCAAAGTAGTTATTTTTTTAATTTTTAAAATTACCCAATTAATGGTAATTTTAATTATTTTTTATGTAAAAATGTAAAAACTAGGTCCTTGGGATTTTTGATAAGGGTGTGATACTCAAAAGAAATAGAATGAGACCCCCTACACCCTTGGACTAAGTTTCATCTCAATTGGACAAGTTTTTCTAGCTCATTGTCCATGAAGAGTCCAAGTCAGTCTAGAGTCAGCAATTTAATTGCTTAATTGACATAGTCAAAATGTCAATTTTTTGTAAAAATGAGCAAAAAAGTTAGAGAAAGTGTGGGAGAAGATGCTAAACCCCTTTCCTAAGTTAGTGAAACACATTTCCTAACTTTATCTCACCCCCTCACCTAGCCATCACCTCAATCCATCATTCCCCCTAGGGAAGTTGCGGCCCCCTTGGAGAGAAAATCATGAAAAGTGAAAAATTAATTAAGAAAAGGCTCTCTCTCCCTAAGTGTGCCCCCCTTGGTCTAATCTCACATTGGACAATGTCAAAAGTGTTTCCCTTTCCCCCTCACTCAACCCTCAAACACTGAAAGTGACTAAAACCCTAGAGTTGCGCCCCCTTGAGATGTTAAATCTCTCTCAAATGAATGACACTTGGAAAGCATCCAAGAGGGGTCACTCTTGGCTCCCAAGTATAAAAGAAGGCCTCCCCTCCCTCTTTTCACATCTATTCTCAGTGTATTGTTACTATGCCAAAATTTCTCCTCTCTCACTCTTCTCTCTTTCTCTCTTTTGGCTCTTGCTATTGCGTAAAGCTTGTTGCAAGAATTTGCAGCAACCTTTCTTGGTGAATAAAGAAATCTTTGGAGGATCCCTGGTGTTGAAAGTCTTCTTGGTGATCTTGTTCTTTATTGTTTTTCTTATGCATGCTTAGTTTAGAGACCTAGAGTAGGAATTCCAAGCAAAGTATTTTGCTTGGATAGATTTGTGGTAGTCCTATCATAGATCTAGTGAGCTTTTATTTATGTATTTCAAAGTATTTTGGCTTACTATTTAGATCTACTCACTTCCTTTTATTTCTTGTAGCTTTGCATTCAAGATTTGCAGGATTACCTAGGGGTTTATGTGAAGATTTCAGATCTGGAAATCTTCCATTTTACCACTTTTACCCTCTAATAATTTTTGTTTCATATTTTTGTTCATTTCCAGTACATTTTTGGCATTCTAACATGTTAGGAAAGGTCATCTACATATATTTTACTTGTTGAAATTTACACAAAATTTATGGTTATTGCTAACAGAAATTTTCCCAAGTTTTGGTGTTTTTGCAGCTTTTCCAGCAAGGTTTTCCGTACTGATTTGTTGCAAGTTTGCATAAAAATGAGGGTCTACGACCCATTTGGGGCACCTAAACGTCTAATAGAAGCCTCCTAAGTTGGGGTAGTTCCTTCCCACCACCTCTTTTTTCTTTCTCTATTGTAAGCAAGCCCAAAGAGAGTCTCTTGGGCTTGCACTTCTCTAAAGATTTAATTTTCTGCATTTTTATTTCTTCATTTGCCTACACCTTGCATAGTGGATTGGCCTAGCCACCCATGCAAAATCGTATGGCTAGTTAGTTGTTTTATTTCAGCATTGCAATTTCCTTTCAAGTTGCCCCACTTGTCCTTAAGGCAAGGTTGTGTGGCTAAGATTAGTTTCTTTATTTCCAAGTCAAGCTATTTCCTTTCAAGCTTTTATTTTTTACCCACTTTGGCACAAAACCGGTAGGTTTGTCCTCCATCTTGTGTCTTTGTTGAGGTTGTGTTGCCATCCTTATACACACTTGCAGACGTGAGCAAAGTCCAGCTCACTTAGTGTGTCCTTGGAGGCACAATGCCAAGGTTCAAAACCCACATTGTCACTTTGGTTTGAACCTCTTTCGTCTAGGCTTACTCCTAGGGAAGCCTAGGGGGGTAGACCCTAGTTACTAGATGTGATTAACGTTATGTTCTAGGAGTTGATTTTAGTTAGTTACAAGGTTGGGGGGAAAGACTAACCTATGATGCAAAAGTAGCAATGCAAGATGCAAGATTTACTTATGTCAAGCAAGCCCTTTCCTAAGTCAACTAAGACTAGTGCCTAAGGTTGGGCAAAGGGGTCAACTAATGTTTGAGGAGGGTTGATTACAAAATGATTACAAAGATTACAAAAGTACAATTATCCCACAACAAAATTAGATACAAATACTTACAAAAATGAATGAAAGATGTTACAACAATTATGAACAAGAGATATAAGATATACAAGATACAAAGGAAACAAATTAACCAAGTGCTTTAATGTGAAGGAATTTAAAGAGATTCAAAACATCAAGATCATCCACATCAAGCCAAGCATGCCCCAATAGCACTTACTCTATTGGACTGCTTATCATTGGCAACCACAACACTCAAGATCCAACAAGATGATGCCTCCAAATGGGATGTGCTATCTCTTGAGAGATCACACCCTAAAGATCACTTAACAGATAAAATGAAAGGCTTTAAAGAAAAAGTGATCCACAATACTAAAGTTGACACTTAGATAATTAATCCACAAAGAATAGAAAGGATAAACTTGCATGTAGAGATGAAAGAGATGTGTGCTTGCAAGTATTGTTTTAAACAACCAAAAGATGTACCAATGAAAGTGTTGCCTAAAACACTAAGTGAATTAAAAGTTGCTCAAAGATTATTAAAGATTTTAATTACCCCTAGCTAAGTGTCAAACCAAAATCCCCCTCCCCCAATTACCAAATGGTTATTGGATGCTCAAGAAGTGAGGCAACGAGGCCTACCCTAGCTTCACAGGTCAACCCTAAAGATCTGAGTACTCTCGGAAAGGACGTCGCGTGCCGTGAGACCTTCCCCGGCCTAGCACCTTCTGTTGCCTTCCTCAAACCTCGTTTTAGATGGCAAAGATGGTGAATTAAGGTGTCCTATTAAGTCTAGTAAGTTGTTATGCCTATGGACTAAGTATTTTAGGTTGTTTGAGAGTGTTTAGGTGAATTTTACTTGCCTAAAAACAATGAATTAAGCCCAAAACCGAAACTTTATCCAGCCACAAAAGTGTTCTTAAACCATGAGATGATAGCATAAAAACATATAAGAAACTTGCTGAAATGAATGTTGTTCCTACACCATATTATTCACTTAACCATAAATATTTGCAAGTTGAAAGAGATGAATACTTTAAAAGGACAAGAACAGCTTGCCAAATAAAAGAGAAGACTGCTTCAAATCATCATCACTTAACCATGTGTGTATTGCATTTAGAACAGGTGCTAGGAGATGAAACTTGAAATATTTAAAACATGTAAATGAATTTATGCCTCAAGGGCTTAAGCTAAGATCTAGTATGTGAGTGTGAGATCTACTTCTAGGAGATTTTAACAATGTTCCACCAAGACTCCGGGATGGGGGGACGCGTGTAATGTCCCCCACCTCTTGATAAAGAGGTGATGAGGAGACTCAGTGGCCTGGGCATCCCCACTAGGTCATAGTCTCACACTGAGGGGGAAAGTTAACTAGACTAAGGTTATATTCTTAAGTTGACTTGAAGAAAAAGGTTAAAAGGAGTAAAAGATAACTCAATAAAAGAATAGAAGTTAACTCTGGGGGTTAATCTAACTCAACAGAAGAATAGAAGCAAAAGTATAAATAGAAGGTTGGGGCGCACCTATTATTCATTATGGATTTGGTATATTGTTTGTTATTGCTCTTGAGCATACAGTTTGGGGGTTTTGCTGTACAAACCCTTGTGAGCAACTCAGTGGTGAAAGACCCACTCACCTTGTTCCTCAACTTGGTCTCGGGGATGAAAGACTCCTCCACACCATTCTACACTTAGCATATTTCCACCTAGCGAGTCAGAAAGTAGCAGGGCCATACTGTTCTTGAGTTTCCAGCAAGGGCGCACCATCATCTAGAGAAGGTTTCGATCTAGCTGATCAGGACAGCCTTTGGCCCCGACACTTGGGTTTACTTGCAGGGGCCCGACCATCATTTTGAGGGTTTTTCTGGAGAGTTATCACCATCAAATCTTTAGCTTCAGATTGGGACGACTTGGAGGCAAAGGGACGTCCTATGATTCAGTAAATCTCAGATCTAGAGAGCTTCACCTAGAATTTGAGTCTGAAACTTCTCCTACGGGGTTCTCTTAGCCCAATCTACATTCCTGGGAAGTTTCAGGGCATTTGGAGACTTCTCTCATCAGGGCCAAACTACCTAGGGTTCCAGGCATCCAGGAGGGCGCAACTTCATTAGAAAATTCAGAGTTTGGAGGAGTTTGCCTTAACCTTTTAGCTTGAGATTTCAGGAGGGTGTTCCTATCACCCAGATCTATCAGTTGGCAGAGTTTGGGCCTGTTATCCCCGATTTCTAGGGATAACTAGGAGATCATGTCTCAAGGCCCACAGGTCCTAGACATGGAGTACCGAGAGCAGGATTGACCTGAGCATGGCCCTGGAGG